>CAEFZY010053475.1:0-30874 GCA_903066815.1 Brachyrhaphis roseni | reverse complement strand
AATAATAATAATAATAATAATAATAATAATAATAATAATAATAATAATAATAATAATAATAATAATAATAATAATAAATCTGTAGTTACAATGAAAACACAATATTAATATTTAAAGAATAACTAAATCATTTTCTGTTTGCTGTACAACTCTGTGCCGGAACCACATGGCTTCTCTATGATTTGCTTCCACCTTTCCAAGGAAAAACAACAAATATAAACATAAAGAAATTGTTTGGCACTGAGTCAGATTTAGATTGGTGGATGGACAGATGGGAATACATAATGGAGATGAACATACAGTATTTTATTACACAGAAAGGGGACTGTGGAAGTATTCTTAAAAATAAGCATTGCCCCACTTGTTATGATGAATGAATATCTGTAGAAATGACACTAGGCTCTGTAATAGCTCCATTCAGAGTTCCCCCCCAAAAGACTAATACACCTTACACCCTCCCTTGCACACTACAATCATGTTTCTTCAGTATCTGTGCTTTGGGGGCCATAGTGTGTGATTCTGATGAAGTCTAAATCACTTACATCATTCTCCGAGGACAAGGTTTACCATTTAGAGAGAATGATACTTCATTTCCCCCCCCTGCGCTGAGTTGTTTTCCAACCGTTTACAGAGCTTTTAAACCCACACCAGGCTTTGCTTTCCTCTCTTCTGTGGCATGTAAAAATGTAATTCTTCCTTATCATGACCCAAACATGCAGCCGTTCATCCAGAAGCTGCCAGTTTTTATTTGCTCGGCTTCAGTCTGCTTGTCTGCCACATGACGGGAATAGCTGAAACAGAATCTTTTGAGTGGTTAGGCACAGGTAGTAATTCAAATTTCACTGAGTTTTTTATCCTCCAATAAATGTTATTAGCATACAATAGTATTCACGTTATGTTGTGTTTTCACTCTGGGGCTTAATAGGGTAATCATTTCTTGTCATTTCATTGCCAAGAACTTTAATGGAATTTCTGTATAATTGCAAAAATGCTAATGGGAATCGGGGCTTTTGGAATGTAAAATTGCAGAAAACAAATATTATGAGGGAAGATAAATTACTGAAAGTGATAGAATTACTAATATAAATGATTAGAATAAAAAGGGAGCTGCAAGATAATGGGCTACTTTCAACCAAAGAAGAATGTGTCACACAAAGAGCTTTTTGGAAAAGTATGAATACTCTGTACTTTTCACATATTTGCCACATTGAAACCTCAAAATTTAACATACCTTAGAGGGATATTTTTTTTATTACAGACAACAAAAAGTAATGATTAATTCTGATTGACTAAGTACTAATCTGAAAGGTGTGGCTCAACACCTTTTACTAATTTATTCCTGCATATAATAAATACAACCCAGTTAAACCAATCACATGGACAGTATACAAAATACAACTGAATCTTTTGGCTTGTATGCAAAATGTTACGTGCTGCAAAAAACTGTAACTTTCTGAATACATTTTGTGAGACACTAAGTCAAAGCATCATTACAATCAGAAGCTTAATATGTAAACTGACATGATGATTTAATGCTGAGCGTCAACTATAAGCAACTTTATGATTAGGTGGGATTTGTTGCACGCAAGTCGTCTCAATCTTCTTGTATAGCAGAAAATGGAGCAGGAACTGGAGACTGTTTCAATTACAGAATACATGGAAGGGACATTTCTGCCACAGGATTGATATGTCATTTTAATAATGTCCAATTAAAAAGGGAGAATGCTTCTATTATACCTTTATTAGAATACTGTGCCCGAAACTGCACAGAAAGACATGCACCTCCTGGTTAAAGGTGAGACTCCATCAGGCGTGAAATGAGAACAGCACGCATAAAATAAGTCATTTCCCAATGGCTACCATAATTTGGTCGTTCAATTATGCTGGATGTGTATTTCTGTTCCAGTGCCAACGAAACAAGCAAAATAATAGGTTTATGGAAGTCAGATACTTCTTTAATGTGATTTATTATTTCTTAACCTTTGTAAACATTTCTAAATTGGTTTTAAAAATTAAGCTTTAGGCTTTATGAGCAAGACTGCCAAGAAAAATACATGTGCAAGAGCAGTCATTTTTGGGATTAGAAAATGTTGTCAGGAAAATCAATCCGCTGGAGAGATATAGCATAACATTTGTTTTAAGGCATTAAAATGGATCAATAAAAACAATCCTGTCATGTCTCAAAACATAAGTAGTAATTTGAAGTTTGAAATGTTTTCTACACTCCAAACTTCAGACAGACATCTTTATATTTCTTCTTATTTTCTTTATTGAACGGTGCAAATCAAAGCCTTAGTCATAGAACATATTTTAATAAAATTCAAAACAAAAGTACGCTAAGATGCACTTTTTTATCAAGCATTTAATTATCTAATCAGATATTAAACCGATAATTTATTGAAAAACATGTTCATAGGTTCAAAACATACGGAGGAAGACATCAGCTTGATTATTAAAAAAAATTCTGGTTATCTACAAATATTTGTCATATTCTAGTGTCAATATCCACTGATTTATCTGGCAGTTGATCTTGTCATAAGCAAAAACCGAAACCAAGAAGGAAAATTTTGAAATACAGTAACACCAACCAGAGTCTAAAAATAATTTGATAATCTACCAAGAAAAGCACAATGAAAATCAAGCAGGAATACAGGATTTTTTGCTATTCTGACTTTAAGGAGATGAAGACTCCGATATCCAAACAAATGATCATCTGAACAGATTGTCGACAAAGTATCGAGACCCAGACAAAATAAGATAAGTTGTTCAGTTTCATGTCAATAACATGTAAAATATGCAGTAGCACTAACCCCAAGTCTAATACTGTAACAATATTGATAAACAGAAAATTATATTATATTTAAATTTGAAATAAAAAAATAAAACTAAATTTATTAAATGAACCACACTCAATGTACATCATAAAACATAATTTTTTTTTTTTTTTTTAATGTAGGTGCCAAAATCCAATGAGATAAAGTTTAAATGCAGAATTAAAAACTGGCAAACACTCATTTCACTTTATATCTCAGATCTGTTTCTTGCATGTTTGCAAGTAGCTGCTGTGACTCTTTTAATTCCTACATATTGCAGTATACTCTTTCTAAGCTGAAAGAAAATGGAGTACTAGTTTACAAGTTTACATAAAAATGAACTGTGTTGCCTATCTGCCATGTAACTGGCATGACATAAAAGGAATACTTATGCAAAAAGAAATGGCCTGCAGGTTCTCAGCCCTGACCCAGTTCAGACTTTGCGGGAGGCGAGAAAGCTCTTCATAGCCTCTCTGCTTCTGGAGTACAGTAGAATTGATGGAATACATTACTGCCTATATGGACTATGACCTGACACATAAATCAGTGGCAATGAATATGTGCCTGACAAATCTAGAGGAGATGGGTAAAAAATGCTGTTAGTTCCCAAGTGACAAAGCTGCTTAAAAGTTCAAGTGCTTAACAATACGGTAAAATATACAGGCTGATTGAATCTGCACACTCCCACCAGCTTCCTCCTCCAGTGACTACACTGGACCTAATTATCTCATGTAAGCAGCAGTTGGTGAATCAGCCGCATGTGAATGCTCAAACCTGCCTGTTATTATTCACAATTCAGACCTGAGCAGCTCCCGTATTTTTTTCCCCCTGCATCAAGTCCCTCTTCCATTTTTCAAAGAGTATAATTGCCTTGACATGCTCATCATGCACAGAATGAAATGTTGATTCCGCCTTAATTACCTTCCTCAGGGGTCATCGCTTTGACTTCTGCAGAAATAAATAAAGGATCAGCTGCATTTGCACGAATGAACCTCACAACGTGAGTCACCTGCTGCGCTATTTTAGGTCAAGGCCCAAATGAAACCCTCGTCCACCGTAATTAAACAAGCCACTCTGACAGATTTCACCAATTAACGTTGAAAATGCTCAGATCTCACTGAATCAAAATCTCATTGTGATGTTTGAAAGTCATTCTCGGAGTCAGGGTCATCTTTTTTAAATGAAATTTGGAATAAATGAAGTGAGGTAATTGAGAATGTGAAAAGGGCCAGTTTGTAACCAAAGATATTGTCTGAGCAGAACCTGATTAGTTTCTGGGTAGTTATGTTACTTTCAGTTTTAATGAGAATTCATAGAAATTACAGCGTAATCCCCTCAGTACAAAGACAAAAAGAGCAAGAACATCAAAATCTTGTCTCCTGGCCCATTCTTGTCATTGCTCCATTTACCTCTACACCAAAGCATCAACAATACCTTTATGCTTCATTTTAATATTGAAGAGCTAAATTGCTATTTTCTTTTTTGCATAAATCCAATTTACTACCAATCAGATTAAATTCGAAGTCAAACTGTGAAAATTGTTTTGTATTTGGACCCAGTTACGCTTCACTTACTGCAGACAGTCAAGTTCACTGTACTGCACGTTTCAAAGGCAATCTCTGGTGTTTGTATCAAAGCCTCCATGCTTTACTGAATTTAGGATGAGTCGCTTCTCTGTGTCTTGACTTCCAAGAACAACAGCGGCGACAAACACGATTATATCGACTTTCTCTGGAATCTGGTGGATGTCGGAATGGCTGAGTGACTTTGAATGAAATTAAACTGTTGTGCAGGGATAACTCACTAGCAAGAAATATCCACATTCATATGAGAATATAGATATTAAGAAATGTTTCAAAGATTGAAAATTAGTTTATGTGTGTATTTTTATACTGTCAGGGAAAAACTCTGTGTCAGTTTTAGGGGTCTACGTATCAAGACACAGTAGAATGAGCTGGACCTGTATGCACAAAGATTCTCAGAGTCCTCTCAGAGAGCTCCTATTTTAGCCTAACAGTTTATGCCGACGAGTCCTAGCTTAAGATTCAGCCAGCTGCTGAGAGCTAGTCTGAAAGAGGAGTCGACATAAATTCATGCTAGTTGTGTCACTGTCCACTAAGGACTGTGATTGGTTCTTCATCTGTGGTCCCACCCGATGATAATCAAGTGATGAAACACAAAACACTGATAACTTTTATTTATTTTTTTTTTACTTTCTTACTTATATCTTATGGAAGCAGCAACTGCACATAATTTTTTGCATACACCTCTTATCCAGTTAGTTTTTTTCCTTGCTTATTAAACAATTGCAGTGTAAAATTAGTGATGCACTTTTAAACGCCTGAGGTCATAAATATTTTACAACATGTAAAGAGAAAGGTATTTTTATGTCCTAATTCAAAAAACCCTTGACCAGAAAACAATTCAAAGGTTGTTTTTTTTTATTGTGATTGTAAATGAGAGGTACAGAACTTTAGTGGAGAAGTGTATAAACAGTAGAAAAACACAACTGTGTTGTTTACCTTAAATTATTCAGATCTCTACTCAAACAAGCCACTTGTGGATGTTCTGGACAAAAATAAGTCCAATCAATGGGTGGTCCACCTTCAAAGATAGTTAGTGAACTACATGGTATAATTCAAGCTGCTAACGTTTTTGAAACTGAGGTGTGAAAGCATCCCTGGAAAGAAACAGTCCACAAGCGCTTAAAAAACACATTTATCAGTTTTTAGGTGAAATTTGGATTCACTTGAGGCTTGGAAGTTTAACACACTTTTAACATGAATAGTTTTTTAACCACTTAAATTGTAGTTAATATGTTAACCCCTTTGCACAGTGGCACAATTATTATTACTATTGCCTGGCAGCAAGAAAGCTATTTGTTCAAATTATGGCCTGGGGTTTTCCTGTATGGGGTTTGCATACTGTCCCTGTGCAATCAATGCCCAACAGTAGGTACTCCATTTTACTCCCACAGTCCTAAAACATGATTTTTAGGTTAATGGTTCTGTAAATATTTCCCTTAGGTAAGCGTGTATAAATGTCGAGTTGTCTGGCCTCTGTGCTTCGGTGTTGCCCACCTCTCCCCTGGTTGCTGCAGAGAGATACCAGTGTATTGTTATGAAATAACATAGCATAGCATATTAGTTCATTACATATTTCATTTACTGCATATTATGGGAGGAATCTTTGTGTATAAAGTACATTTTTAATGTTTTTATGTACCATTATGCACAGTTTTGAATATGTTCATTTCCCTTTTCACAGATTTCTTCAGTTTTTTCCTTGTTCATTATATCATAACTGATGGAGATCAACATCAGCAGAATTGTTTCAGTTTTGTCACGTAGGAGGACTTTTGAGGACAGCATGTTCAGATTTATGACCCAGAATCTTACAGTTTTTCTCCCATCACTATTGACGCTTGCATAGCAGCTAATTAATTTCTCAAAACAAATAATAGAAACTGAAAAACCTAGTTGATTGCCTACAAATCCATGTCACTTGCTCACAATGGATAGTTCATTCCTCAAAAGAACGTATTTATGTCAATAAAAATGTCATCAAAATGAAAATTCCTGACACAATGTTCATGAACAAGACAGTACACTGGCTTTGTCGTGCTTCCGTAGTGAACATATTTGTTCACTATGGAAGTGGATTTGCTTGTATGATTCGGGTCAGTGTGCTGTTGTTTTATCCACATGCACTCAGTGCATGAGTTTAACTTCATGCACTGATGGCTGGACTTTCTCCTTCATGATTTGTTGCTACAGAACAGAATTCATGTTTCCATCAATTACAGCAAGTCATTCAGGTCCTGAAACAATCAGACTGTCACACTTTCACTGTCATGTTTGAAGGTGTAATATTTTTCAGAAATGCTGTGTTGGTTTTATGACAGAATTTAAGGGACACACACCTTCCAAAAAGTATAATTTCTCTCTAGTTCCTCCCCAGTATATTTCCCCAAATGTCTTGGAGATCATAAAGATGTTTTTGACAAATGTGAAAACAGCCTTTGTATTCCCTTGGTCAGCAATAGTTTTCCTTTTAGAACTCCCATTGAGGCCATTTCTGCCAAGTCTCTTTCTTATTTGTCGAATCATATACACTGACCTTAACTGAGGCGAGTGAGGCCTGCAGTGCTTTATATGTTTTTCAGTTTTTTTCTGATCTATGCAATATCAATGCATAGATTGATGCAGGTGAGCAGGTGGGCGATTACTTTTCATATACAGGCAGGTTGTTTGAATTTAGTTTTACCTTAATAAATTAAATCCCACTTCTAAAATTAGATTTTTTTTTCTTCACAGCATTGAGACTATGTTAGGTTCAAAAGTATCAACATAATATGTATTAAAAATTGTGTGGATACAAATGGTGTAAGAAAATTTAAATAACATAGAAAAGAAGCTGCAGTTATGACTTCAAAACATTTTCAATCACTTTTCTATCCATACAATGATTTACAAAGACATACTGCGTGACACCTACATGATCTTGACCTTTTCAACAACTCTGTCAGATGTGGAGTATTTATTTTTTAAAGAAAAGAGGAAACAATACTGAGACATATGAAGCAAAGAGACCAACCCCACCTGCTGACTGGTGCTGCTTCCAAAGTGAAGACAGAGCAGGGGGCGAATATGGCCCCAAGACTAAGGGTCTGTCACAGAGTAGCCAATGCCAGACTGATTTCACGCTTGATGTCCCCAAGAGAGAAGAAAGATGTGTTATTATTGACTGCAGGTGCATTCCCTACCAACAGGGGTCACTCTGACTTAAGCATAAAAACACAAGCACGTGACGGGGTGGGAAAAATGATGACATTGGGGTGAAAAGGGTAATCACAATGCAGTGTGGATGAAGGTGATTTTGTAGGAAAAATTACACTTGGTGTTCAAACATGGTGGGAACGGCTTGGGAGAGGAATGCTGACATTTGGGGCAGAGTGGATCAATCCCCACAAATTAACTGAGCACTAATCAGGAGGACGGATACAAGGGGAGATAAAAGAACGCTGGCAATTGGACAGCAGGAAAAATCTACTCTGTGGTCCAGATTGTAAAAAAAAACAAAAAAAAACAAAAAAACACAAAGAGAATAAAACAGGGAATGAGATGCAGGGACTCCAGAGGGGGATGAAAGACGGTCAGTTAATAGACTTAAAAGTTCCCAAAACCAGACCCCTCACTTATCGTTATAGCGATCTGATCTACGGGGAGTGAAAATAGTTGCATTAATCCATTTTTATTACTTGGTGAATGCGCCCCAACAGCTCTGACTTCTCATCAATCATTCACACTATACTTCTATTCCCCAGTAAGCTGCCCCTGTGTTCCCTTATTTTCCTCCTTCCAAATTCTCTCTTTCCCTGTCACATTCTTCTTCTATTCTGTCTGTTCTCCAATGTCAGTCCTCAGGGGCTTCAGAGCACAAGTTGAGCGATACATTAAAGATGAATGGGCATGGTTCTCCCCATAGGATACTCTCTTAATTCTTTAGGGGAAGTAAAGCCTGTTCTATTCGGTTTGTTTCTCTTTGTGTTGGTTAACAATAATATGAGTTTTCTTTGGCTGACCTTTGTGTTGGTAATTAGCAAGAGCTAAACATGTATCCTGGTTAAAGATTTCATCAGTGTTATCAGTCAGGGAAACTCAATATTTTAGCTCGTGAATCTCTTCACTTCTTAAACTTGCTACATTTTTACTCAAACTGAATAAAGTCCATACTTTAGAGTGAAAACAAAGCTTTTTCAGTGCACAGTTAGCTGAAGAGCAGTGGCTTTACACATGAACTTGGAAAATATTCAAATCTGAATTTTTCTCAGTAGTTAGTAGTCATCATGCATGGCTTTTCCTTTCTCTGAAGCAATTGATTAATAAGAAACTTGCTATTGTAAAAAAAAAAAATAGGTTGTGATTTTTAATCACCTCCTGCAGTTTAAAGGCAGGCTGCCCTGTGGACACAACCACTGTTCATCCTTCCACATTATTTCAACCTTGTTAAAAAAATATCTTTTTTCCCCACTACAGATAGAAAAATAATTTAACTTAAGGATAAAGGAGATGATTTTTGCATGCAAAAGCATTGCTCTTTCTCTCAGATGTTTGAGTGTCTGCAATGTATTTTGGGTGATTAACCCCAGATTTTGTTTGACTAAATTTGGATGCTCCAGATTCTTGTTTGCACTGATGTGGAACGTGGGTGCTGGCATCCCGAACGGAGATGCCTCTTCATCTATTTTTTTATGTCTGCCAACCTCATGAAAAGATATTCAAGAAAAAAATTTGAGGAACAGTAAGTTATCACAATGAAATGTGTAACAGGGTATTATTTAATGCTGTAAGACTCAATTTATTTCATTGTTACTGTGCTTCCTTTTTGGAACATATGTTTTATATATTATTTATGATTCCTCCACAGCTCTTTTACCACAAAGTTTGGGTAAGGTTGTCCAAAGTTAACCAAAGAAATTATGCATTTCATAGACTTTTTCCCATGGTTGCAGGAAGTTGCAGTAGTTATTTTCTGATTCAATAGAATAAAAGTTTTTCAAATTTTTTTAATGGTTTTACAACTAAGACTTCAAAGCTGGCAGACTTGGGCTCCCATTTAGCCTGCATACTCTGAGCCAGATTGAAGGATTAATTTTTTTTTTATTATTAATTATTACTTTTTAACTGATACTTTATCAGTTTGAATCGACTGGTGGTTTTTATAATCCATTCTCATATTGGTGAAATGATTGCATTTTTAGCCTCGTGTCCTCATTCAGCCGCTGGTTGTTTAGGTGATTCTGGTAACCAACGTGGGCTGTGTAGATGATTGGTTTTGTTGAAAGCAGGTCTGATTAACAGAGAAGGCATCCATCCCTCTTTGGATGGAGAAAGTTGAGAATTTGTTTGAATCTCCAAAACAGTGATAAGTCTGTGTCAGAACAAAGCCATACTGTATATATTTTAAATGTTGCTTAATCAACATAAGAACTCCTTTTATTAAATATTTCATTTTTTTAATCACGTTGATTTGTTTTCTCTTACAGAAACATTAAATCTGCTGGCTGAGGGTTTGGAGTGGCAACTTTTCTAATTGTTAATTAAAATCAGTTATTTCTGACTTTATTACAATTAAATTATGAAAATTAATCTGAATACATCAGATTAATTTAGATGAGATTGTATTTAAACTAAGGAGATGGAATCAAATGAACTTTGGACTCAATTATTCTATATTTGCATATAAATTGGACCTGTTTGTCCTACACAATGCTTTGAAATGACAATTATTATGAAGTGGCGCTACATAAATAAACTGAGTTGAAATCTTTTAGAAAAAACACCAAATCATAAAGAATGTCAGAGTCATAAAAGTGACATAAGGCATATGGAGCCTTCAAACCCAAGTGTTTCCCTCTGTGTGTTTATGTGGTTCACTGGATTGGCTACAGCTCCCCTGTGCAAAGTTAAGCTGCTGCTAGAGCTCACTATGTCAATATTAGTGTTTACATACACGCTCATTGACTCTCTTTGGTGCTTTTTTGGATAAGTGGATGGGTATATATAATCTGGACTTATTTGGATCACACACAACATCCGAAGCATCTGTTTTGATGGATTTTTTTGTGGGATTTGACCTGTAGTTTACACTCAAAACACTGTTTCTAAAGTGAACTGACCACCAACAGCAACTTGTTTATTAAGTATTATTTTGTAATTTGTTAAAAATCTGAAATCAGAGTCTACTAGTCTGTTCTACGGTGTACAAAAATGAGATAAAGTGCCAGTCAGAGGTTTACATGCATTCATCAGCAGCATGCATAATTTTAGGCATTCAAGATTATGCAACAGAAATATATCTCAAGTGCATTATGTTACATTTCTTGGGGATGTTTGCTAATATAAAAAGGGACATAATTCCCATAGGCTTGAAAAAAAAAAAATGTATTAAGTACATTGATGTCCCCAAATAAATGACAAAGAAACCCTTCCCCAAAATGTTTCTGAAAGAATCCTGTTTCCATATTTGATCATTGTTCTTATTGATTGGGTTCCTGGTAATGATTTGGATTATCTTGTAAAATTAATCAAAGTTGGGTTCTGTATCATTATTTGTAAATGAAAATAGAAAGAATAATTAAAAGCGTAAAAAACTTATAAAAAACAAATAAATTGTCTGTAAAGTGAGGTTCACTGTATCTGTATAATTATTATATTACTGATATATTGCTAGTAATAAAATACCTGATTTGCCCTTTCCAAAAGTAATCATTTAATTCATAAAGCAAAACTTGGTGTCCAAACTGTTTTTTTTCCCCTACAGCCTGTTGCTTGTTATGAAATGTGAGTTTTGCAGATGAATGCCGCACGTGACTTTCTGCTCTGACGTTTGATACAGTTGACTATTGATATCAGTCAAGATGGAGCACATGCCACATCAAAGCAGACTGAGATGCAGATGGACGTTGTGTTCCTTCATTACACAAGAACTAAACCTCTTGGCTGGGATCTCACTTGCTCCTGGTGAAGGCATCCGTGGCCACTTAACCAGCTGTAGCGTGAGCCCTTTGTGACAAATAGCCAAGCACTTTTATTTCTCAAATCGCTAGAACATCATGAGTAAACGCTCCTTTCAGAAGATCACTTGACGTGTCAGAAAATTCACCCACCCCCCAGCTCCCGCCTTGCTTCACATCTGCTCATATTTATGTCTTTATTTCTCCATTTGCTTGTCTCATTCTCATTCTTGCTCTGTCTTACACACTTTTATACACACAGGCACAAGTTCATGTGTAAGGTTGGGATCTGGGTGCCATGACAACAGGGCACATCAAAATCCAATTAAATGGAACTTCCTCCCACTTCACCAGACCGACAAATAACTTCCTCCTGCCCCTTTTTCCCCTATGCATAAAAATAACCTCTGAATGTTTAACATATATCTGCACTCTTGTAAAGACGATGAAATTATTACATCAAATTAAACTCGTGGGAAAAATAAGAAGTACAAGTTTTATCATAATGAACAAGAAGCGACCTATAGCATGATTGACATTTCTCAGGACATAGTGGTGCCATATGTGAAATGAATACAGAGTGAATTTCAAGCAACAGCTACTTACTATGAATGTTCATACCCTTAAAGTGCCTGTGAATTTTAAACACAGTACTGTGTTTGGAAAATGAATCAAATCTTTTTGTTTTGTTTTTGGTAATTTAGCTAAAAAATGAAGCCCATACCTTGTTTGGGCTTCATACATAGAGTGATATATTCATGGTATTATTTTTGTTAATTTTGAAGTTCATTCTTATAACTGATGAAAACCCAAAATTATTTTTCTCTGAACATTTGAATATTACACCAAAGTAAAAATCACATATACAAAACAGGCATTTCAGCCTAGTGAAATGTATGTCCAGGGACTGGACAGCATACACACTCAATACCAAGTGAGGGCCTCTATAGTACCCTAGAGGGCAGTGGCTCTACTGCATGGTATTAAGGGTACAGTATGATTCAATAGTGGCCTTCAGCTCATCTGCATTATTTGAACTCTTGGCATCATTCCACAAAATCTCTTTTGGGTCAAGCTCAGTAGTACAATTGCAGTCAAACAAGGTATTATTGCATTTTGCAGTTGGCAGGTGTTAAGTTCTGCTGGAAGATAAAATCAGAATCAAGTTTTTCCTGCAGAGGAAAGCATGAGGTACCCAAACATTTCTTGGTAGACAGTTCTAATGGCTTTGGATCATAATATGTAATGTGTATAACTAAGGTACTGTGTATCGTAGATTGTTAAACCATATTTCAGTGGATTTAGAAAAATAATAAACATTTCAGATGATTTCCTTAGTTATTAAAATACACCTGTAGAGCTATTGTTAGTCATCACATTGACATGCAATGTCCAACTTATGTCCAAGTGCAATGTCCAAGAATATTTTATATTCTTAAGACCTGGATTTACAGAACTTTGCAGAACCATACATCCGTGAAGACATCTGGTGCTATATTTCCATACTGTGTTAAAGACAGTGGGTGTCATCAATCACGGCCACCCCTACATTGACACTGCCAAGCCCCCCAGAGAGATACAGAGAACTGGGCAAGGCAGAAAACAGGGCTCCCTCCCTCCATAGAGAGGCAGCTTACATGTTACGCCTTCAAGAGGTGGGACTGGTAATGTCCCTCAAGGGCTGCCTTCCTGCTGTGCTTGTTGGCTAATGGGAGGTTTAGAGGGGACAGAATGCCACTGCAAGACAAAGCGCATGAGTTTTAATATCACTTTAGCCCCATTACAAGCCTTAAGAGGCCTGCCACTGCAGATTGAGAGGCCAGGTCCACCACCACAATTAGAAAGAAAATAATTAACAATTAGCCTGCTCATTAGAAATAAACAAGAGGTATCGCAGAGGAACTTTTCTGCTGCTGTGGACCCATTTGTGTAATGGGGGAGAGCGCAGATATTCCCTTCAAAATAGCGAACAGCTCTCCATGTGCTGATGAGTGTTCATAGCCCACAGGGCTCAGCAGGGTTTGTGCTTCCTACACCATGCTGCCCAAACCCACGCACTCTCGTCTGAGCAGTGAGAGGAGAGAGAGCGAGGTCGTCCGTTTCTCTTTAAACATCCTGTTTGCTTGTTGCACCACCCATGCTCTGCAGCTCTGGACAGACAGACACCGCATTTTAACCACTTCTTACATTTAAACATTTTAAAAAAGCATCTTCCTGCTGTTCACAGGACACTGTTCAACTCCTCGATTGTGCTGAAGCTTGCTGTTCATTGGTTGTCGAATGCTGACTCAGAGGGACTTTTACAAATTGTAAAATAAATCAGAAGACACCAGAGAAAACACACTTGATAAAATCCTCTGACAATTGAATGATAAATTCACTGGCCCATACCTGAGTGTTCTTCGAATTGCCTAGGGGTTATTGCTGTGTACTTTATCCACGGCTGGTCATTCATCACCTGAGCGGGGCATCGGCCACAGTCTCTCATTCACACGCGGAAAGGAAACAGCTGAAAAGCATGCAGGCAGATATTTTTGCAGTGCAAGGAAAAGTGTATCCAGCAATATAAAGTAAACTGCTCCTTTATATATTTTGATATATGTTGGTATAAAAATCCATGTTTCCTGGGTTTGAAAGCTCAAAATATTAGCATATTTTGTGGAGCATCACTTCCTATCATCTGGCTGAGGTTATGTGTGGAGAGTTCATAGTGTACTACCATTAGGACAGTGTGCATTACTTTTCCACATGCAGAACATAGTATATTTGAATAAAATTTAAATATTAATTTATTTCAGGGATTCAGTTTGAAAAATTTAACAAAAATTATTAAGATTTATCATACGCAGAATGATAGATTTCATTATAAATTTATTTAAATTATTCTAGCCTACAACTAGTGAAAACCCCAAATTTATTTTCTCAGGAAATTTAATTACTTGGTAATAGTAAGTAATAACAGCCTTTAGCACCACCTGATTGTTTTATATTTATATTGTTTTTTCGCATCAATGTTTGTGTAACATTTTCATTCTTCACACAGTTTTCTAAGTATTTTGACTATCTATAGTTTGTGACTAAAATTCTTATCTCAGTTAATTAATTGTTGCAGGGGCGGAGCGTCAGGGGGGCTGGCGGGGCGGCGGGAATAGAGGGTTCCCTGATTGGTGGCAGAATATGACTTCAGGGATCCAACCCTTTATCATGTCTGATGAGAGCTGGAGAAGGAAGGCCCTCTCCTGTTGAGTATGGTCTATGTAGGATTATATAATATGGTACCCCAGTAGATTATATATAGTAGGCTGCCCCAGTCATTGTTGACTCATGGTTGCTAAAACCTTTACAAGACCGACTAATTTTAGTGACATAGTGGGTGTAAAATATTGAATAAAATGTTGTGCTACATGACTGGCTTTATTTTCGCTCTTACATTTAACTTTATGACACACAAAATTACAAGTGGATCGTCCATATTGTCTCCAAATGTATTCTGGGTAAAGTTTGTCACCATCCGTCCACCGACGTCATCATCAGTCACTTGGCAACAGATGGCAAACTAGCTAGAGCAGTTCTGCGCACTAAGTTAACATGAGTGGAGCTCCATGGAGCTGCAAAGTGGAAAGGATTGAAAAAAGAGAGCAAGGAAAAGCCAACCTATAAAATAAGTGTGATCATTACATTTTGCTATAAAAATATTACAGCAGCTCATGGTCAGAAACAAAAAAGCGTTGCATAGAAGTTGAAGGGAACTAAGAAAATACTTGTCATCGATCTTTGACCTTATATTTGAATCTTTAGACATGATCTATAGTCTAAAGCAAGAAGATATAGCTGTGTGACTGAAATAAATAATACATTGCTATAGTAGGTTAATCGCTTGTGCTTCACAAGACTTTCGGTTAAATTAAACTGTTTAGTATTATCATAAGGTTACATTGTGTTTATTATTAAATTCCACTCTAACCATAATCAAGTTTTCTTTCTTCTAAATGAATTTAAATAACAAAATCTTCAATTTGATTAAACACAACCTACACACTAACCTACAGCACACATAATATGGTGATTGTTGACACAGGACTACAGATCTGTTGTGAGTGTTTTAATCCTAGGTGTGAGTTTTCACCTCGCAGTATGACCACCCACTTCTTCTGGCACAGCTAAAGGGTGTGAACGTACATGCAGAATCACAGACAATGTGCTTTTGTTGTTTTTCTTCTTGTGCTCCTGAGAACTACTTCAAGAATGTCTCTCTGTCACTTACCTCGGTGCAGCAACATTGAGATCCATCACACCATTTTCTTGGAAAACTTCCCAAACACTGGGAAGTCTCTAATATAAGAAAAAAAAAAATCATGCATATTCATAAACCTGGCTGGATGAGACTCCATGAAACCTCATTACACATTCATATGCAGAGACTTTCTTATGTGCACAAGTTAGCTTTGTGCACATAAGTTAGCTTTGTAGTGTGAAAAGACATTGAATTTTAATACATCACACAAAGGAAAATTTATTATTTTAATAGTTTGTTATTCATAATAAAAATAACTAAATAAAATTAAATGATTTTTGCTTTTTAATGTGTTGTAATTTTAAAGGACTCCCATATTAACATAAGTTTAACAAATGTGGCTCTCACGTGGAAAATAGAAAAAGTGTGACGCTAATGCTGGCCCACGCAACAGTGCGGCGAATATACCTGGTAGCAAAAGTAAAGCAAAAGAGACACCAAAGTTGCAGTCTAAACATGACTAATGGATACTAGAGTAAGAACAAAGTAACACACCCTTAGCTGTCATTTAAATACAGTGGACATCTTGCCAAATGTCTCACTTCTGCTTACTGGGAATGTGTTTTCCTCTGAGCCACTGTTGTTTATTTCTCATCCATCTGTCAGGAGAGAGCTGCAGTGCGCTCACCGCCTTTGTCTTGTAAATTCAACTTCTGACATCCGCAAGACTGTAGAGGGTTGTCGTTTGACAGAAATAGACTTTTTGTTTTTGTTTTCTGGTCTTTTTTTTTTTCCTTGTTTCCTAACAACAAAGCACTTCTGTATCAAAACCGCAATGGGTGTACCTTGAAGTGAGAGCCATATATAGAAATCATGTAAATCAGGCATGAATTCGCACTGAGGTGGCTGCATGCTCAGAACATTTCAAACACCTTCAGAGAAATGATGCTGATAGAGTAAAAGGATTTGTTTTAAAAGAGTAAAGCAATCCAAGAATGCTCTTTGTGCTACTGGTGCACATGAACACTGCAGTATTTCTTGGGATAAATTAATGAAAACAATTTAATTTTCTGTATGAGCATAGCAATTAATACCCCAGTGAGTTTAATATTGCTTTGAGCTGAAAATGACATCCCGTCAAACTAACTTGTACATATTTTGAAGGAAAAAAAATTTAAAAGTTTTTATAGATCAATACATAATAGCCTGAGATTTAAAAATACTGTGCCGGTACACTGCACAGTGTGATGTGAGATCAATAGAGAAATGCATCTGGTTCACAGCAGGAGAGGAGAAAAGGAGATCAATAATAAGCAAATTTCCAGAAATTGCAAGAGGTATTGGCTTTTTAATTACCCATTTTTCTCCAAAGGTGTATCAATGAGTCATGATAAAGAAATGCTAATAATATTTTGTGAAAAACCCAGACTTCCACAGAAAAGAGAAAATGTTGCACAAAGTATAATGCTCTTGTATAAAAACAAATATATTTATATAAGTTTTTCTTATCAAAAGTTTTTCTTACCAAAATATTTCAGCCAGGCAGTTCAGTTTCACCTCTTCCCATTCAAAGTGCTAAACATGTTATTTTTGTATGGAGGGGAAAATTCACAAAGATATGTCCTAAATATGTGCAAAACTGAGTTTGCAAAGAGGCAGATGTTCATCAAGAATGGCCTCATTAAGCAAATAGCAACTCTCTCTGCACATCTACATGACATATTACACATGCATATAGGGAATTGTATAGATATTTATTAACAGCAAAAAGCGGCACATTCTCAGAGACTTTTGTTTCATTGCAGTCTGTTTTAAGCTAATTTTAAGATTTATGTTATGTATGATACTTTATCTTGCTATGCTGTTTTATATTGCTAAAGGCCCATCTGGGGATGTGTGTTGAAAAGTATTTAAGACTACAAAAGTCATAGTGTTCAGTGTTAATGCAGGTAATTAATGCTTGTCCCTATGCAGATAAACAATGAAATAAACAAATAAACCTTATGACTTTGCAACGATCCAGCAGAAGCTTCACATACAGAGGTTGTTAAACAAAATGCAATTATAAAGAAAAGTTCTTTGCATCTGGTGCAAAGAGAAATTTTCCTCTGTTGTTATGAGATGGAGAAAGCACAAAGCTAGTAGTTCACAGACCAAAGTTCATTTTCTCATTTAATTAAAAGGCAGTCATTGCACACAAATGTTACTTTTTTATTTGGATACAATTGGAAACTAGTACATTTGTAGTTTATTTTTTATGTACTGTGTAAATGTTTTAAAATATGCATTTTAAGTTGGATCAATGCTTTGATTTCACTGCATGAGACACTCAGTAGGTTGCAGTGGTCTGTTAAAATTTTTACCATTTCTATTTCATTTGAAATAGAAATGTCACTTCTATAAGATCCCTCAAGTCAGAGCCTGTTCTTAAAGGAAGCAATTTCTAATTTAAAAATTTTAAAGTGGAAGTTTGGAAGCAATGCTGAGTTGAAAGATTATTAGTAGGTAAAATCTTTCCTGCAGAAGATATTTCTGTTAGAATTTTCACTTATGATGGTGGCAGCGTCAGAGCCAAGAAAATTAAAAATGTTTAAAAGCATGACGTTTTAGTCTTTCCTAATTTTTAAATTTCAATAAAGGGAGGAGTTTGGAACATTATCAATGCCCACCGCTATAACTATGATTCAAAATTAGAGCAAAAACAGAAATTAGGACATGCATTCCAACTTATTTCATTACAGCTACCACTACAGATAGACAGATTGGTAGAGTGAGAGAGTAAGAGAGAAAGAGAGATTTGAGGTGGTTTTGTTGAGAACATATAGAGCCTGTACTTATAAAGATGAACTTGGTTTCAGTTTCATCAGCCTCCATACTTCTTCCCTTATTTTTTTTATATGTTCCTTAACATTTTCCTTTTTTTTTGGTGTTCCCACTTTCTCATACTGCTTATGCACTTCCCACCTGGCTCAGGGCATTGCATCAGCTTACTCACCTGCCAAGCATCAGTTAACGACATTTCAGTGTATCTCCCCCAGGTTTCCATCTGGTCCTTGCCAATTTTTTTCAAGCCTGCCACTGCGGTGTGCACACTGATGTGGCTGGTGAAGTCTGGTGTCTCCTGTTTCCTAATGTTCATTGACACTGTTACTTCTGCTTGCTTCCTGCACCTGGTAGCTGCCAAACACACTGTTGCAACACCTACAAGATAGGCTTTATCCAAATATTGGTCATGGTGATCTAGGCAAGACAGTGAAGAAAAGCATAATGCACAAGCATTGTGATATTTCTGTGGAACAAGAATCTTTGGGGCTGATTTGTAGAACTTTCAAAATTTGCATAATTGCACTGAAATATTAAAGGGGTAAAACTACAACCACTGCCCTATTAAACACAACATCACTACCTTGAGGTTTGCTATAGTTTAGTTTTAGTATTTTGTATATAATTTTGTAGCATTGATACTTACAGTCCCTTGCAAAAGTATTGTTAAATCACAATATTATACAAACTATGTGTTTTACAGGATTTGATGTGCCAGTGCTATACCCTGCACTTGTGTTCAACCACTTTTAGTCTAATACCCCTAAATACAGTGAAAAGAAATTACTTTCCAAATTCAGCTATTTAATAAATAGAGCCCATCAGTATGTTGTATAAGTTTGTTTTGAGTTTTCTATTTTCTATTAAGGTCCCCAAGGTTTTATTATATAACATTAGTAAACAAGCAGCCATGTGGGGGACAAATGAAACATGTATAAGAAGGTTCTCTAGTTAAAACAGACAAAATAAATAAATAAATAAATAAATAAAAGAAGTTTCTAAAAGCGTTTTTCTTTTTTTCCCACATAGGGCAGCTGAACATGAATGTTTATCACACTTTTCAATTTTTTATTAGTAAAATCTATGTATCCACCTTTCTCTTACACTTTGTAATTAGCCCTTCTTAGTTCTGGTCTCCCACATAAAACCCCAATATGTGGACTTGTGTAACTGAATGTAAGAAAGTTTCGAAATACTTTTGCAATGCTGACTGACTCAGGCCTTCACATCAGGGTAGACTAACTGTAAACATTTGATCGTAACAAATATAGGTTATTCACAGCAAAAAGAAAACCTTTCCCCCAAAAAACACATAAAAAGGAAAATGACAACCACTGAAATCAAGCTATAGATGTCAGCTAAAATGTTTAAATTTTTTTTCCCCCTATGAAACTCTTCTATCTTCTCATTCCTCCAAGCAAAGTAAATATTCATTCAAGAGTTTTTAGTACATACGAACACCGAGAGCTGATAAAAGACTAAAATGGCTGAATGCTAATGCCTGTGGATCTACCTTTACTGGATAGTTTTCAACTAGCACATCAGTCATAAAAGAATAGAGGGAAAAACATGGACAGAAAATGTGATGAATGCCTTGTGAGGCAAAAGGGAAGAAAGATGCTTACACATGGGACTGAGAGACGCTTATGGGCATTCGAGGTTTTTCTTGTGATGACTCCACTCATGATTTATGTAGGTATAGGCGTCTCCTCTGACCTTGAGAGCTGCCTCACTTTGTGCTGATGTTCGGGTTAACTAGGGATTGTGGGAGTTGGAACTCCCAAAGAGGGTACTTCTTTTTTTTCTTGACCTCACTCAGATTTTTTTTTTTCTTTTTGCGTATTCAGCCCGCATCATGATCAATATCCACCTGAGTTCATGTGGGTTTTTCAGAGATATTACGTACTGATGGTGCACTGAGGTTTGAATATAGCTTTGAACCCACTATCCCTGAAAAATTCATTTTTGATATTTTGCCAGGCTGCGGAATAGTTTTATAACATCAACTTATTTAAAAATATATATATTATGTAAAGTGAACTATTTTTTAAATAACCGCTATGAAAGTTTTATCTACTGTTGGTCCCACAGCATCTGTCACAGTTTTCATTTAGGTTTGATTACTAAAAGTTAATAAACACGTCATTTTTATTAACATTTTTAATCCTTTTTCTTCAAGGATTAATCACAGACTTTTAAAAATGTGAATTATGCATACTGAGTTGCCTGTTTGAACCATATAAAAACAGTTTATTCATCTAAACACTATAAATAATAAAATGACTCTCTGAGGGACTGACACAATAAAAGCTTATTTACCGGGCCAAAGAAAACACACCTTACATCTTAATACACTGACAGTGTGGGGAAATGAATTGCGTGGTTACATCTGTATCATGTTCGCAGCAGATCAATCCGTCACTCTGCTGCAGTTGCTTATTCAATATCGTCCTTGGCCTCGAACTCAGCAAGTGAGATTTATGCTCTCAGCTTGAGAGCTGGAAAGCACAAAATCAGGTCTCAAAGTAAAGCAGATGCATTGGATATTTACTTTTTAATGTTTTGAACTTATCAATTTGCTGATAGAAATTACATAAAAGTTTACTTCTCAAAAACCGCTCATGAGAAATTTCACAATGGTTGACTCAGTGTGCCACTGAAAAAAGATCATGTCATCGCAACAAAATATGTAAATCCCCTGTGCTGACTGTCACGGTGCTGCAGACAGTTCAATAAATCTGCAAAAGATTAATCAACATGACAACAGTTTCTCTCTGAGAAAATTCACATCTTGTCAAAAAGAAAATATAACTTCCTAAGAGACAAAACAAGAAACAGGAGCACAAATGACTCTACTGGCAATTCCTGCAATATGTTTAGTATAACATGACATTTCACAAAAGATACATATTGTCTCATGTTATGAACTAAAAAAACCTTTATAATATGTTGAATGAGATCCATCTATCTATCTGCTTGTACATGATCAGAACACTGTCTTCCACTTATTTTCTATGCCTCTATATTGATTTGGGCTTCTTTCTTTTGGATTAATTTTAGCAGTCTCTCTTTTTGCAGCTTTACTGTGAAGGTCATATTTGTGGCGTGCATTTCAAATAGTTTACCAGAATTTTCCACTTGAGCATTAGCACTCTCCATTTCCTCTAGAGTTCCCATAAGCTTTTTGGCTGTGTCTTCCACCAATGTTGGTCTTTCCTAGCCTGCCAGTTTAGATGAATGGCCATGTTTTGGTGTGTTTGCAGCAATTTCATTGAACTCACTTCAGTTTATTTATTCAGTGCCAGTTCACAACAAAATTTCTTTCAAGACAATTTATAAAAGAATATCAAATTTCTATACAGAAGTATATAGTACATTCAATCCAGTCACATGAACAGACTAAAAGTCAATTGCATACTGTACATTCCAGTTTGATTCTAGTTATAAAAGTTATAAAACAACACAATCAAACAATAACCAAATGATGGGTTCAACAGAGCTCTGTGAGATGTTCAAGGATTTGGATCCAGCTTTAGAACCCAATCCCACTTTAAACCTCTCCACAACATTAGCCACGGCCTATCTACAGTTTCTAAGTCTCATTGAAACATTTAGTGGCTAATATTCTATAACAAACTTTGTAGACCTTTACAGATGACTTTATACTGAAATGAAATTTGATCTACTTCCTTGTTAGATGACTTCTGAAGAGAGCGGGTTGGCTAAATTTTATTTTGCACTATCAAATAAAAAGGGGATTGAATAAGAACAAGTTGACATGGTTTCCCTGCTGATCTTCTGCTCCTATCGCTTCTGCTGGCTACTGATGGGTCCAACCTGTGCTGCTGCTCTGCTCAGGAGAGTGTCATATGCTCCATGTCCTTGATTCTGATCATGTTCTGATGCTTTTTTCTGCCTCTTGACCATCGCCTGTGCCTGCTTCCTGACAACAGTGTGAGTTCCTCTAATTTGGGCTCTGAATCTTACTTCATGCACCTGGACTCTGATTACTCCCTCATGGACTCCAGATCTGATCTTCCTTCTCCATTTGCCCTGTTGTTGTACTAGTATTTTTCCCCAACCATTGAGATTTGGATTGTTGACAATATAACACCTGATTCATGCCCTTTAAAGACAATCTGTATGTTTACTTTGACTTACCCCCCTGATGGAGTTTCCTCACTCCATGATATCATTACTTGTGGTTTCCCCTCTATATGGTCCTGGAAGAAAAACAATCCCTGGTAAACAAACATATGTTTTTCTTCAACAGTTACTTCACCAAGTAAAGTTTGCTGAGGTCAGTCTCTCGTAGAATCTCCTGGAAAACAACCTCTATTGGGTATTCCTTTACTTCCTGTTTACAGATCACTTGCTGTTTGTGCTCCCAGTTACTCACGCTCCTGTTTTGTATAGTTTGATCTGAAAGTTGCACCCAAGAATAAACATCGATCATCTTGCACGTTCGAATTGTTGTCGGTAAAACCTGTTTAACCTTCCCTTGGTTGTGAGTTTGGGGTCTGAACAGTACTTAATCCACTACAACTTTAAAGATCACAACCAAACCAATAACAATAGCAAACAGACACACCAAGCTCAGACTTATATTACTAAATCAGATGTGTTATGAAGCTGAAAGCTGTATGCATGTGTAGCAGAAATTCAACACCTCCGCCTACACTCACATTATTTCAGTTGCTGGAGTGGCTAAATAATTAATCAGCAAACCTTTTGTCGTTTTAAGTGTATTTAATTGAGCAAATACATCCCGCAAAGGCAAAAGGCTTAGGTAAATTCAGTACCATACACTTTATGAGTAGCTTTGATAAAATAAGTCCACTGATTGTGTGGCAGACTGTTTAGGCTGAGTACCATCAGACATCAGATGACGTAAAGTGGTGAACGCTCCCTTGTAAATCAAGCCTGGGTGGACTCTAACCTCTGAAATGATTGTCTCTGCATGTTTGGGCGGGGGAGATTTACAGATATGTCAACCTGCTTCCCACATGCATTTTTATCTGCTGCGGATGGCTGGGGAAAAGGAGCTCAGGCGGTGGGTCATGGTGCAGGTCAAAGGTGAGCCAAAGAAAAAGCTGAATGTTCATAAAGTTCTTATTTAATATCATTAGCAAGCATTCCCCAGCTCTACTCCCACTGTTACTCGAGCTGCTCCGTCTTAATCAGAGTCTGTCTCCTCTTTAAGTGGATGGCAGTAATACTCCTGACCTCACAAATTTCTGTTCACCTTAAATGATATTTTTATCACATCAAACAAATCCCTTGCTGTTTCTAATTAAGCAGCTCTAACATCATCAAATTCTTGTTAATGTTGTTCATGGAGGATACAATAAAGCAGCACAGCTCCTGGGTTCTGCCAGTGCTAAATCAGACATAAACATAAATTAAAAACATTTGCTAATGCATTTTGGATATAATTACGGCATAAACACTAAGAAGACTCTGCCCCCAAATCCCAGATTAGTTATTGAAATAACACGAGCTGAGGTCTAATTGATTGGGGTTCAAGTGATTAAAGGAGCCCAATTCCTGAGAAGCATCTGAAAATAATTGTAGTGTCTGCTGTGGTTCTTGTACAGCTCCCTCGCCATGGCCAAGGCCAACCAATTTTTTCCCTCAGATGACTGGTAGTCTTTTCGGTATTTGGCAAGCACATTCACATTTTAGATTTACTGAGCTGTAATATGACATAATCAAGTTATAATTCATCAATTAGAATAATTAGAAGGCGGATCCAATCCAATTAAAGCGGTGAAAAGACTCAGAGGAAGCCATCCGCATATAATTGAGGCCCCTGGTTGAGTTTTCAGATGCTCTGGTGGATTAGCTGTCCTTCTTTTTTTTCATTCGTCTACCTAATAGGTTCTTGGTGTGAAGGAAGTAAGCACGTAGTTTGCAATCGCATCTCCTTGCAGACAAAAACTGGAGAAAAAGAAAGCTTTTGTGGGGGGAAAATGTAATGCTTTGTGGCATGGGAGTTTGGCCCTGCGTCAGTGGACACTAATGAATTGGCACTGTCAGCAGTGTGAACTCTAGACCCAACAGTGCGATGTGCTTAGCGGTTGTGCTGAAGCATGTCAGCAAGACGGGTCCAGCGAGCTTGTAAGACAGAAATGAGAAAGTGAGAAGGACAGGATGGAGCATGAAGAGAGAGATGGAGAGAGAGAGAGAGGGGAAACTACTAAGAGAAAACTGGCCCTGTCTGCCCTATTTTAAAAATCACTTGGCTCTGATTTTAAGTATGTAAGACTCCTCTCCATCTGTCCAAGTTATCAGTGTGTCACATGCCCACAGCTGCTACAATGCCTCACAACACTACTCATACACCTTGAACGTTTGCACACTTTGTGACATTGCAACCACAGATCTCAGTGTGTTTTATTGTAATTCAAACCAGAAAATATGTATGCATTCCTTTCCCCTATATACTTGTATTGCAGTCACCTAACAAGTGGATGCCTTTTGTTTGTTATTCAAAGAATAAAGGCAGCTGTTCAGTAAAGGTCTCATGTTTCTAAGTGATATTTGCACCCATTAAACAAAAACTGAAGTAGAATGGTGACTACAAATCTAACAAGACATGGCAGCCAAACTAGACCAGGGATTTGCAACAGCAGATTAGCAGTGTTTTATGTTTTTGTTTTTTTGTATGGCATAAATTCTGAATTAAATTTCAACCACAGAATGATGGAAGAATGAAATATCAGTGATATTTATTATGTTTTTCTCATCATTGTGTTCGAAACTAAGTGTTTTTTGCTTAGATCTTTTTCCACAAACAGCATCCTATAGAACAAAATGTGTCAATGATTTATGATTTTTAAACCTAAAAACATAAATAAAATTGTGGGTCTGTAAATATGACCTCAAATTTCCTATAGTATGTATTCATTATAAAATGTTAAGCAGTCTTTTCACAAAATGTTATGTGGCATTTGTGGCACTACAGTTTTATTTAGCTAGACTGAGGGCAAACACTGCTCTTTATTTTCTAAAGAGCAATGCCACCTATTACAATGTCATTTTATATTAGGCCTCTCTTAAGCTATCACAGAAAAAATTTTACATTTATTCCTCCTTTGTACAACTCTACCATTTGTTGTGGTCCCCCATTTCTTTTAAGTTCTTCTTCTCTCCCTGTGTGTCATCATTCTCCCTTCCTCCTTCTTTAGCTATTTGTTCCTTTAGCCTCACACACAAGGACAACCAGCGCACAAATGCAACTACATGCCTTCCTCAATGACGAAGCATCATTTAAAAAGGCCAACCTGTCAGGCAAGCAGCATGTCAGATGGCACTGCAGATACTGATGAGGGAAACATGTACTTGTGGTAAAGCAGACAAATGATTATGGTGTGATGATGAAGGGGGAGGAGATAATGACTCTGTCAAAGGACAGAGGCTGTAAGGTTCTGGTTTTCCGCCCCGTAGTGGCCCTTCACTGCATTTTCCATTTTCTTTTAATCTGTGTTTTTCTTACTTTCAGCACAGTGAGAAAACCAGCATGTAGCCAACTCTGCAGCTCATGGAAACATATCAAATTTAGCATTCCAGTCATTTAAAGTGTTTATCTAAGCTGATAGATAAACAAGTTATTAATTTAGTTAGTAAGTCAGTCAATCATGCAGTCATGTGAGGGATCCCATTAGACAACAAAGCCTGGGTTTTATCTGGCAGGCAGTAACACAGAAATATTTAGCACACATCTCATATGCATAGGAGTATTTCGACTGGCAACCTTGTTCTGAATAAGCCAATATTCAGATACTGTTTGCATGGGATGCACATTGAATCTTCAATTTCTAATCCCTAATAAAGTCTTAAACCCACATTAAGTCCTCTTACACTAGACTTTGCTCCTTTTAAAACCCTTAATCACATCCACAACCCCAGAAAACAGCCTTTTATGGTTTCTCTTGCACCCAAGGATGTGTATTCTTATATGAAGCTTTTTTTTCCTGCACTCAAATTCCTAGAGCCTGGGGGATGTGACATAAAGCAGCAGTGTCTGTTGCAATATGCCCACAAAACCTGCAAGACATCATATTGTGATTAACTGTGCAAATATATAAGGAGGGCACTCAAGACTGGCATGCTTCTATTTGGTCTTCTGGATAGGGTGATCTAAATTCAGTTTGTATCTTAGAACCTTCTTTAGCGTAAGCTCCAAGAAAGATTAATATCAGATTATTACTGAGATGTAAACATGTCCTTTAAAAGTCAGTCACTAGAATAAACTGTAAAGTGTGTAAATGTTTTTCCACCTTTAAATTTCTCATCAGTAATTTAGTGATCTCCATCTCTGCTAATGTCAAACTTTGATGAAGACTTTTCAAGGCAAGAAATATTTTCTACTGTTGCTGAGACAGTAGAAAAAAATGACATTTTTTTTCAGATCATTGGGATCTAAAACCAGAGATGTAAAATTAAATTATTTGGTGACTAGAATTGGACAATTTTAAACTTTTTTTAAAGTCTTTTTCAGTGACCAGGTCAGAAAATGAAAACATATTTTTCCAATGAGAAAACAACATATCTAAGCACTACATTATTGTACATGTAACACTGTTCAGTTAGGAAGTGGCTACTAAGTGAAGAAGATTCAAAGTCTTACATTTTCGTCAAAGTAAACTGTGAGAATGATTTCAGAGGAAGCGCTGAGTTTTAAGAATCTATAGAAAATATTGTTTTTGACATGTCTATTGAGACAGAAAGAGAGAGAAAATATAAACAAAATTGACAAGAGTAAAGAGTAGATTAATTATGTATCAGTCTCCATTGCATACTTGGACATTTGGAATTAAGAATGTTAGATTCATAATGTTAAGTTGTTAGGATACTTCTCAGGATACCAGTTGTGTTCAATATGTTTGTTGATATTATCTAATGTCATTTCTTTTTTCCGTATCTTAGAAACAACTGTCTGGGAATTAAATCTCAATATTCTACGAGTGCACCGAAAGGGTAATATAATTAAGAGCAGAATTAATCAGAAAATTTATCATCAATGACATCAGTTTTAGTTTAACACATCAAGCACTGAGAGGTAAGTAAATTTTCAACAGTGCTGTTATGTGCAGCATGACATTAGATTAGCCAATATCATGGCTGCAACACCTGACTTCAATGTTTTCCATAGTAGCGGTGCAAATGCGTGGTGTTTACATTATATGATAGCCTTTAGAGGCCAAAGTAGTTTTCTTTTTTTACTCATCCAAAATATCCCTTGCAGCTAGACCTATAGAGTAGTAAGGCAGAGGCAGAGCATTATTATTTTATGTGATTTTGTCTTCATATGCAATTGAAACAAAAGGCAAATACTCAATAGTATAATGGGTGTATAATAAAGTTTCTTCTTCTGCCTTCAGCAGTCCAAAACCCTTCATAAAATTCTATTGCTTGTCAAATGTCCAATAAGTTGAAAGTACCAGTGCTCTTAAACTGCAAAGCTCTGCAGTTTCTAGTCTGAACAAAATATCTATAATAATTATTTGCATAGTTTATTTGCAGTTACAGTTAAACTGTGTTATGTGATGTCACAGTCCACAGTCTAGTCGCTATGAGCACTGGAATCAGCTTGCTTTTGCAATAAAACAACTGTTTCAGTAGCATGGACCCCATTGCATGTTGTAAAAACCCCTTTTAAATTCTGGTCCATGCAGACATGATTGCATCACATAATTTCTGTGCTTCACCAGCTGCACATCCATGCTGCAAATCCCTCGTTCCGCCAAGTCCCACAAGTGTTCAGATCTTAGTGACTGGGGAGACATGTGAAATTCACATGATACACAGCATTTGTTTTTCTGTCATTTCACATAGTTTTTCCAGGGGGTTGCAAACAGAGATGGGTAGCTGTGGCCACATAAGAACGAACATGATCTGTGACAATACAGAGACAACATCTGACTGATGTCCCACACTGTGACAAAAAATAATCATCCACACTGTTACGCAATCAGTCTGGACTGGTGACGTGAGGCAAGTTTTAGAAATAGTTACAGCATTCTGGCTGGCACCAACAATTCTACCACAATTCTTCTGATGTTTGATTTAAACACTGACTTATGCTCTTCGAGCATAGACATATCATGTAATGTGATTACTGAATACACAATGGCAAAAACAAGCAAAAATAATAAGATTATGGATGATTTCTGATTCTCCATCTACACAGGTTCTTGTTCTTTACTTATAGTTTGGTGTGTATGTGATGAGGCTTGACAAAACACACAAAGTGCACACAATGAATTATAGAGCAATTCTTATATCCAGCAGTTTGTCAGATGTGTGATGAAATTTGTACAAGCTTTATCTTGATATTCTCTTTGCTCAGAGGTCATTTCTGATTCAGTTTTTATTTTTTTTTTCTTCCAAACTTCAGGGCTGAGCTGGAAAATATGACAGTGATATTTAAACACTTACCATAATATGATATGGATGCAACACTCTGATTAACAAGGTAACTTTTGTTCTGATTATCTACATGTTTCTATCTTGTAAGTCACATGGAAAGATAAAATTAAAAATCAACCTTATATGTCTCATAGAAAGTATTCTTTTGCAGTGCTTCTGTCCTTAACCCAGTTTCTTTCTTGGACAAAGCCAGTTGTTTTTTTGTTGCTATCAACAAAGAATCAAAGAAAGTACTTATAGCTTCATTCTTCTGCAGTTAGTTGTATTTCTTTCCTAGATAAAAGCATTAGCTGAGCTGTTGCTGCCATTAGCTATGTATAATGTTATTGTTTTTTTTTTTCTCAAAAAGTACTTCTAGCTTAGTGTTCCTAAGTTCAGTTGTGTTTTTTTTCTGGCTGAAGCTATTGGTGCCATTGCTGCCATTAACTTTAACTTCTTTCTCCATCGAAAGTCCTGATTGTTTACTTCCTTCTACACTCAACTTTTTCTCTATCTTGGACAAACCTATTGATGGGACTATTGTTGACATTCACTTTGTATATTGATTTTTGTTTTTGTTTTTTTCCCCCATGGATAATATGCCTGAATCAGTGGTTCTGTGATTAGCTTTGGTTCTTTCCTTGACACATGATTATCAGAGATATTGTTGTCAAAAACAAATTTTTTCAGAAAAACACTTTTTTCCCCTAATAAATGCTCAAGAATTGTTTTTCTGTGTCTTCTGACTTCTCCATCCTTAGCCCATCACAGCAGATGTTTGTTGATACTGAATGTAGTTTTGCTTAAGGTATCTCATTGTTTTGAGGGAGTGGTTCCTCTCCACTCTCACTGCACGCAAAAAGATTGCTGCAAAATCAACTCGATGTAGTCACTCAGCATCTGTCTAGTCAATTTTAATTTAGTATAGAATCGGGATGTATTGAAATGGGCTGAACTGATTTGAATCTAACAAGGACGTAGATCTGTTTATCCTGTAAAACACCTGGAGATGACTGTTGTAAATTAGTGCTTCATAAATAAACTGAAATAAATTTGATTAATGTTTCATGTTGTTCATTTCCTACATAAAATACATCCAGGAGAAAATTTTTTTCTGTAAATTATACAACAATCATGTCATGTTTACTGTATGACTTCAACGTAGGCTAGAAAATTAGGTGCATGACCCCAGCATTATTAGTTAGAAACAATACTTTGCAGAGCTAACAACCAGACCCAAATGCTGAAGCATTAAACTCGCAGAGACAAGGATTAAAAGAATAAGTTTGATATTTCAGGGACTTGCTGTGGGGGGAAATGGTAAATACATTAAAGGTAGTATTTCGTTGTATATCTTGAGTTGATAATCTGCTTACTTTAAAATGTAGAAAAGAGACTGAAGGGAGGGATCGAAAAGAGTCCATGTGCTGAGGAGCCAGCAAACAGATATGATCTAGTAGGAATGTAGAAGAGGGACATGTGAGTCTGGATGTGGCGTATGCATCAAACGGAGAGTGGGCAGGTGTGTCCGGGAGAGGAACAATGAGTATCTGATTCCCGGAACAAATTGAAGGTTGCACTCCAGGAGGCTGGAGATCTTGCTAGTTAGGAGACTTGAACAAGTAATGAGCTCAGAGGAGAAGTTTGGCATAGAATATTCGCAACAAGAGATCTTCACAGATAGAAACACAGGAAAGAATAATCAATAATGAAAAAAAAAAATACCTCAAAGGAACTTGATCACACATTAAACAAAACAAAAAAGAAAACATTAAACAAGAGAAATGGTTTACATAACCTAGACCTTAGGTTACCTTTGTAAGTGATTCCTCATTGAAGTTCAGCATTAAAATGTAACTAATTAAAATGTAACTTTTATATAATTGACAGCATAGTTATCATCGGTTATATAAAAGAGTACTCAGGGAACATAGAAGGGCTACACTCTTTTACTGTAAACATAAACAGTATGAGTTATTATTAGGCCCGAGCAGCAAAGCGCTGCGAAGGCCTATTGTATCTGTACTGTTTATTATTAGGCCCGAGCAGCAAAGCGCTGCGAAGGCCTATTGT
>CAEFZY010053473.1:0-12900 GCA_903066815.1 Brachyrhaphis roseni | reverse complement strand
TATATATATATATATATATATATATATCAAAAATATTTGGCAAAAATAAATTCTTCCTTCCAGAAAATAATAACTTTTTGGTACAGTTGGTATAAACAGCCTGTTATGCCAACTGTACACCTTAATAACAACAAAACACTGAATGCATGAAAAGTAAGAGAATCTGATCCAGCTCCACAAGAACCAGAGGAAGAAAGAAGCTCTGTTCTTGTTATTTGAGCTTATGTAGGACATTTCTGATAACATCTGTAAGGATAATGCCTTGTAATTAACCCTGAAATAAATGGGCTTTTTCATAATCTTGACATGCCACATTCTGAACATTTAAATAAAACTGTCATCCTAATTGATTTGTTATAAAGAAAGTAGAAAATAACAAACAAAAGAGTAAGATGGTAAGATTTCCTTGTAAACCATCAAGCTCTTGTAGACCACAAAACAGCAGCTTCTTAAAAGTAGTCTAGAAATACTAGACTACTTGATGGTCATGATGATGAATAAATTAACACTTGACAATCACCTTCAATGCCACAAATCAGAAACCGTTAATGTTTTGAATTATCTTATTAATGATGTTCTAGTTTAAGTATTAACTATTAAGAGAAAAACTGTGATTTCTTTAGGCTTTGTAATGGACAACAACCTGAACAGACACACCTACGGGTTTATTCAGAGTCGTCTTGTTCCGTTCTACCTCCACCTGGGTTCAGCTTGTGCCTTCTTTAACCTCTCCATCTACGCTGTGTATCATCCTAGAGACATACTGGATGACAGGGAATCGTTTCAGGTATGTTGGGGGTTTTTCCTACATGAGTTTATATAATACTTTACAAAAATAGTCTTTCTACTCTCTTTGTCACATTACAACCACAAACTGCAATGGATTTCTTATCTTCCTTGATGTGCTTGTCTCACCTTCCTTTTCCTCATAAATCCAATGTTTCGTCTCCAGATCTTCATCTTCTTTGTGTCGGTGACGGTCGCGGCGATCAATGCTCAGTGGTTTGGCCAAATGACATCAGAGATAATGGCCGACATGCATCTTATCGAGCAGGCGTGCGGCCTGGGTCAGGATATTGGACTTTCATCTAACTGCGAGGCTTACGCCAAGCTGTGTGAGTCAGACGTGAAATACAAGCACCTCTGCAGGCGCCTGTGGGTGTACCAGCTGCTGTCGTCTCTGTGTAACCTCTGCTGCATTGGCTGCAACTTTTACAGCCTCTCTTACATGGCTGAGAACCTCTCACATCTGTAAAGCCGACACCCTTCAGCTGGACTCCAATCTCTTACTGCGCCGCTACCGAAAAAACAAAATAAATCTTTGATATTTGGCAGCGGTGGACATATTTAAATCCTAATGCTTTGTTTAATCTGAGGCGAAACATTGGGCGATCCTCGTTTTCCTTGAATTTTCAGAAGTAATGAAAGGAACGGCCGTCGGTTGGTGGAAGTCGTCCCTCTTGCCTCGCCTGAGGATTTTTAGAGATGAATCAGTGCCTGCGATGCCTCACCTTTCACCTAGATTGGCTGACAGCTGTGGTTGCCTTCAAATTTCTTTTTATTTACCTTTACAGATGTAATACGGTATCTTACTATTAATTGATGTCAATTGAATGTTTTTGCTATTTTAAAAAAATGAGGTCGTGTAGGAATAGTTGGCATAATGTGGATTGCGCCATTTCTTTTTAAATACCCGCACACCAGAACCTTCACTGAAGGAAGTGCTTCTGCACAGCTCCCTCCTGCTCTCCTTGTTTTGGGTGGAGTTTCTGTAGTTTTGCTGGTTTGTCTGGCTTTCTTTCCTACCTTTCACATTTCAGAGTGGAAGGGTGTGCTATCTTTAGCTCTCCTGGCTGGTATGTGGTATGAAAACGGAGGGTATGAACACTTAGACAGCTGTACACCAAGCTCCAGGGTAGACTTGCATCGTTACAGAAGTTACATTTGTCATGGAGGCAGTTCACTCAGTGAGCTTTAAGGCAGCGGGTTGGTCCAGTCATCTGAGTGGTTGACTGGACCTTCTGTCTTTTGGCTGCTGCCAGTTCAGCTGAGCAACATTCCTAACTGAAGAATTTAGTGATTGCACTGATGCAGAAGTTATTTGGAAGACTTTTTTTAACATGATAAGAATCTCAGTTCAGGTTTATTTTGATGAAATATCTGTGGTAATGCAATGTAGTATCAAGCTGCAATTTTGTTTTCCCTGTGGCTTTGTTAATTAGTAATAAAGCTGACAGGTTGCTTACAGCAGCATGCATCCCGATAAAGATGTTTTATGAAGAAAACACAAAGAGCCAATCACTACAGATGCGCTCATAAATAACTGTCAACTATTTGCTAAATGTTACTTTATAATGTCATCTTGCTAGGTGCTATTGTTCCTGGTTGGTGTGGCGCATTACGGTCATCTACTGCCCTTCACGTAATGCCACCTCAAGTTTTTAAATGCATAATATTTTTCTAAAGAGTCATCTTTTGTACATACAGGTAAAGGATTTTAGTTTGGTTTATTTAATAGATTATTGTACATCACTATATTTATGTTAAATTATGTGGTAAAGGGGGAAATGGACATCAACAGAAACTAAAATGTTGTCATATTGGGTGTGATTTGTTATGTTTTCCAACATAACATGTTTGTACTGTTTTATTTTTGCTTTATATCGTGAAAAGAAGATATGTACTCAACTGTTTGTTTCTTTCAGTTCCTTTTCAAGTATTTTCAAAAATAATATATTGGTAAATTCCCATCTGTCGCTCTGAGTTTTTTTGTTTGTGCTGCTCTTGGATGCACATGTACTGTATCTGAACTGAGGGAAAGTACCACAACCAGAAACACTGTCCTGAGATATTTGGAGCTGAGTAGACTCTGAAGTTTGGCCTGGACTGGTGAAGGTGTTATTTTTTTAATATGCACAGTAATGGCAAAAACAATGCAATGTTATCTGGTAGCTGTTTAAAATGGTATTTTTTGTGTAAACATATAAATATATGAAGAAGAAATTTATGATGTGTCAATATTTATACCTGCTGTATAGGTGAGATGAAGGTTGTAGGGTCAAGGTGTTTTGTCTTCTGTTCACATCTGTGGGATTTTTAAACACATTGTCTAAACATGACTTTTTTTCATTAAAATATTTTTTAAGTTTGTTTCATAATCTGTCGTGTTTTATATTTTTCAGGGTAAGAACAAGTGAAATCATTTTATACTGTGTAAACAGTGTTTGGTTGTGGGTTCATGTCTAACCAATCCCTCCAACCCCTTAAGCTACAATGTGCAATAATGGTAGAACCAAAAAAAAAAAACGGAGCTTACATTTATTTGTTCATTATGAACTTATATGAAGTCAAATAAGTGACCCACAGTGTGGTTGAAGATTACTGAGGCTGATTCATAATGGAGGGAACCCAAACCTGAGTGTGATTGGTGAGTTAGCCGCCAGTCCAACTGTTTCGTGACTCAGCGCTTAAAACAACCGCTAAACAAGCTGAACTCATTTAATACAAATGTATCCTAATTTGTGCTTATTGACAAATAGTAAAGACCATTTCAAAACAATTTATATCAATTAACAATGAGCCTTATATAAAAAATTTTATTGAAAGAGAAAAACAAAAATGCTAATGGTAATTTTTCAATGTAAAAATACATTTTTCCCAGCTACAAATAATTTTTATCAGCATCAATAATTACTCATCTTACAGAGAAAAGTAATAACAAAACAGAATAAATATAAAACAAATCCCCTTGTAATACTTTAAAATGCCATAAACTTGAATTTCTGGATCAAACGAGTTATCCAAGTTTCACCAGTCAAAAATAACAGCAGGTGACATTTAGTTTGTTCTGCTTCGTGAGAGCTACCTCTGTTAAAAGTGCGAGACGACCATGTAAAAAAAAAGTTTAAAAAATACAACGCAAACTAAAACCCCACGAGGTTTTGCTTGCCAAATTCTTCAATCAACACAACCGGTTACAGGGTATAAGAATCCAAGAAAATAACCCTAACGACAGAAAACTGTAATACTGAAGGAGGAAGATCCAAATAATCTTTTCGTATCCTCTCGCCACATCACTGCCGTACAGTCTGTAACAGATTTACAACAGCATCTGCCAGGAAACTGCAAAACGTTAAAGGCTAAAGACGGGGACAGACAGCGTCAGTGCATTTCGTCGTTCTCCGAGGGTACCAAAGTGTAAACAGCAAAAACAGAAAAGGCTTTAAAAAGAACTGTTCCTTTTAAATAACCATGACTCTTATCCCAGTGATGCATCAGTACGCTCATGCTTACAACAGCTGATGACAATACATCATCCCAAGATTGAACTCTGAAATGTTCAAACCCTGAAATAAACAGTTTCCATCTTAAAAAAAAGAAAACCTAAAACCATCTGAATATAAATATTATTGTTCCCTTGTTCTTAACATTGCCATGTACAGTATTAATATAAGACATCTGAAAACATCTAAAAAAATTCTGCAACAAAATCCCTCTAGGGGATTTGGTAGCCATAGCAGCAGCGTGACTGTGTGGCTCCTTTTCCATTAAAGATGCGCAGCGGAAATGGAGACCCACTCCCGGCGTTTCCATCAATCTGCTGCTAGAGCGCCCCATAAATAAAAGTCGTACTAAAAATAGAGTTTTCTAGCTAACCGGCGTCAAATCCAGTGTCCGTCACACGACAACCTTCCCCTTGATCTCATTCTTGGTGCTGTCGCTCGGTTTGTTGGACTGCTCCTCGGTGAGGGTGATGTACGAGTACACCAAGCTGCCCGCAATACTGAAAACGACACACACAGCTAAACGAGTTAGCACGCAACATGTCTCCAAAAGTTTCTAAGTGATCAGCTAGTATTTTATGACAATATTAATTAGGAGTAACAAGCATACTCATCTTTTTGTCTCTGAAAACAACTTAAAAACACAACAACCGAGCACATTCAATGACAAAGAGCCTTTTCATACCTTATATTCAAACCTATGAAGTTAGTCCAAGAGAAAATGTAGTCTCCGCTAAACACCATCCCAATGTAGGTCACCAGGACATTCTGCAACATCAATAAAGCAATGCGTTTGGTGTCTGGTTGCATTCATCTGGAGCTTTAGCGAAACAGCGCGGCTCACCTTAATGCACCCCACGATGGTGGTGGTTAACGCAGAGTTGTACTGTGTGCATAGCACAGTGGAATACATGAGGATAAACCTAGAAACGGGGGTTGAGGAGGAGAAACGTTTAGAAGCTGATGTTTCTTCCAGGAAGTTAGTAGTGATTTAATGTCAAGCATGAGCGGCATCCAGATTTCATCACCGATAAAAACCACATTCATTCAGTGCGATTCCAGATGCGGCTACATGAGCATGAATGTGTTCAGAGATCTTACCCCATGACACAAGAGAGGACGAACTGGGAGAGGAAAAACGCATCAGACCAGCCGTCAAACTCTGCTGCCTGCAGTCGGAAACAAAGCGTCAGAATCAGCATGAAATAAAAAGCACAAATTCATAAACAGGGGGAAGGTGCCTTGCAATTAGGAATCACTGAGTCACTGATTTTGGGTGTGGGAACGTCAGGTTTGAGCGGATGGAAACAGAACACCGTTCAGTGGAAGCACTGAAAAGGTTTTTAAATTTCCTGGCACCGTTCCCCTCTTTAAGACCCAGCGCTGATATCCCATCGGCTTTAGGAACGCCGTTAACTGTATCTATACTGTAGTGATTCGGTCCAGACTTGCTGCTGGAAGGGCTAGAACAACTCGGCTAGGTGAATAATGGCGTCTTTGTGCTTCTCGGGCTGCTGAGGCCCAGCTGGGCGGACCACAAGGCCCCTGCCAAGACTTAGCAAATAAATAAGATAAAATAACACACTCAAGAAACAGCTCATATTTATGGATTTCAGTTTAAGAAATTGAACTGATGGACACAATGGAAGTGATACGTTTGTCTAAAAGAAAATATGGAATCACCAGGGATAAACCCAAAGTTTTATTTTAATTAAAAGGACCAAAAAAACAACAAAAAGAAGAGTCAACTCACTCACCTTTTGCATATCTCCTGTCACTTCAGCGAATAGCAGAGTGGGCACGATCATAAATAATGCATTGTAGTATAATAATCCATATTTCCCCAACTCCTGTGACAAAAAAAAAACCAGGAGAAAGGTGGAGTTATTCACTACATTTTCAGACAGAGTACTGATGTCATGCGTTGCCAAGACGCTGAACCGCTTCTACGCATTCGTCCAGCTCAGTCTCCCATCTTTAACTCCCTCGTTTTACCAGGACGACAGTCCTGCTCTGCACAAGCAGATGGTATACTCTAGACATGGCGGGCTAAATCTGGATCCTGCTGTAATGTGAGAGTTGAGCAATCTGCTCTTGTGACATAAAAAGTTGAAATAAAACAAGCTAAAACTTGCTCCTGCTTTAACAAAGCATTATTGATCCAACTTTTTCCCTCATTACGTGCAAGAAAAGGGATACAAGTGCAGTTTGAAGGTAGTTTCTGAGGGGGAAAAAAAAAAACATTTCAAAGTTGAAGAATTTACTTTGTTAGGAGTAAAATAACTTGACTTAAGAAACAACTGCGACCCATAAATCCCAAAAGGAGGGATTTGATTCTCCAGAGTTAACAGGAACTCAATCGCATCAGGAATCCATCCCAACAATGGCCACCATTCATCAAGATGGTCCCACCACATACCTTTGCATCTAATTTTTGCTTCACGTAGGCTCCATTGGCTGCGGTCAGGACGTCATTCATCAGGATGAAGACGTAGCCTTGCAGGTCAAAGGACAAGTCGGCACTTTAAACATAAAACAGGCGAAAAAGGCATATAAATCAGTCTTTTTTTATTTTTTTGCCATGTCGTATTTCAGCTGCGAGTCTTTTACTGTAGACGAGTGCCGGTTCTCCTAAAGGTCACAACAACTCTTTTGTGAGCATATATCAAGATAACGGCGCGCTTTGTAGTGAAGGTAATCCCGGTGTGGGTAAAAGCCAGGACACCTGGAAACAGTAGAAGCTCACCTTGTGGCTATGAACGCGCCAAGGATCATTGTAAACACTGTCAGCTGGACGGGCCTGGAGAACTTCTTCCTGCCACGGGGGTCAAACACAATGAAACTCAATCCGACCACTTTGAGGCACAAAATAATAACCGGCATTACGTTTTGTGTCACATTCAACATCTGAAGGAGAAAGAAAGTGGGTTATCTTGTCATGACTAGTCTTACTTCAGCAGAAATCCCTCAGCCAGCATCGTGAAAAGGATGGAGAATCTCCTGAGGACTGTAAACATCGGCAAACTGGTGGCAGAGGACACAAAGTGGAAGAGAATGAGCCACTGAGTCACGTTATTCTGTGAGATCAGTGCATAGATGAGCACTTACTTGAGCCTTTTGGTACCAAAAAGACCAGTGATTTGATTTCCCACATACAGTAGAGGTAGAGGAAATGTCTGGAAAGGCAAGGATTTAACATCAAGTTTACGATCGCATGAAAACAAGACAAAGAAGGAAAAAAAAAAAAAAAGACCATCAAATTGTGCATCTTTTATGAAGTCCAGTATTTGTGAGTCTTACCTTGTGAGGTATGCTCTCATCCAAATCTGGGAAGGTGATCACCCTCGCAGCCTTGCCCACCCACAGCACAACCACTGTGGCCAACATCTGCACCAAAGACACGCCAGAGGAAATCAGTTCAGCTCTATCTGCCTGGTTTAGTCTCCACTGACCCGCTTACAAAGAGCCATGAGGAACCCCCAACTTACTTGTCCTATTCCCACACATATTGACGAGGGAAACCTGGAGGGACAGATGAAAAAGCACCTCAATGTTAGCCAACGTGTACAAAAGCAAGAAACGACTTAGAAATACAGCAAGGAAAAAGAAGTAAAGCCTCTCTCTGCGGCAGTGAGGAACCTCGCTAGCGGACAGCGGAGCTAACGGGCTCGGCTGGCTGCCTCCGCTGCCCCAGCCACCGCAACTTCCCAGCCGCTACAGCTAGCTCGGTAACCTCCCCCTCGCCCCCATAGATAGCCGCGCTGGCGCTGGGGAAACAGTTACCTGTAGTTAGTGAGGACGCTTTTGTTCACCACGACGATGAGGAACGAGCTGAGACCGTAAAACCCGGCGGCAAACAGCTTCACGAACAGCGTGGAAGGTTTATCCGCCATCACCGGCAACTTCTCACTCCTCTGTGAGCCTCCGCGCTCCCCCTGTTGCCATCGTTGCTTCAGGAGCTCGCCCGCTCCCTAGCAAATGTGCGTGCGCGTGCGCGTGCGCACCACGCCAGAACGTTAGCTGACGTTTTACAACTTCCGCCGTGAGTCTGAGACCCTCCCACACGGAGCCATGAAGTTATTTTAGGGTTACATTGAGTTGTGTCCTTGCGGGGTTGATATCCAGGAGTTGCAGGGTGAAACGGGAGCCGTTTCCCCACATTTACCGCTACTCCGCGGTTCTGAGCTGAAATGTGGACATTCAGCCCTGAACATTCAAGTTGTTTTCAATAACATGGTGGATCATAGTTAGAGCACAGGGAAATGTTTTCACCAGTGAACATATGCAGTGATATAATTAACAATTTGTGTATTGATCAAGAAATTTGTGTTTGGGTGATTAGTTCTTTGTTGTAACAATGCTTCTTGGTAATAGACCTGGAAAACCTATTTCCCTTTAGATAGTTGTACATTTGTGAACAAGACCCACTGATGAGATATGGATTTATTGTTCCAAAGGAACTGTGTTCCAGCAGCTTTGTGGTTTTCTGGAAGTTTGTTCCAGGTTTATGGTGCTTCTCCCATATGTGTTGAGTTTTGAGGAACAAAAAAAAGTGAAATAAGTTAACACATTTCTTTAAAAATGTATTAACCTATAAAAAAAAATTGATATAAAAAAAATAAAGACTGTAACAAGAAACGTGGACAACTGTGAATACTTTCTGGATACACTGTACCTCACCTGTTTTAAAACTCTTATCTGATGGTCCATACGGCAGCAGATTTCCTATTAGCAACAGTGCCGTTGGTGCAGGACTCATTAGGATAACACTGAATGGAAACCAACATCAAACAGTCACTGAAAGACAGCCAGCTGCCTGACCTGACATAAAGACCTGTGTGTATTTTGGCAGGTGGTTTTGGGATAAAAAAAAAAACAACTGACGTGTCTCTGATAAGAAATGGGTCTGTGCGTTCGCCACGTTGTCAAACAGAAGCCCGGCTGCTGGATCAACCCTCCATTCATTCTTCTTTTCCAAGAGACGGAGGTCGACACCCGAGGTCAGCCATGTCTGGACTTAACGCATCACTTGGGTACTTCCTGTCGGTGGTGATTTTCACGGTCTTGGTCCAAATGCTCCTCAGAAAATGGCCTCGGTTTAGCTTTGTGTCCGAGTTCGCCGCCTCCTTCATGCTGGTGGCGTGCTGGCTGGAGATACAGACCATCGTGGAGGTGGGCCAGTGGGCCGGGGGCCTGGGCCAGGATGTGACAGTGACCATGCTGTTTGTGCTGCTGCTGACCCACGGCGTGCTCTGCGCCGGAACGTCGGGGAATCCCAGCCTGGTCGTGCAGAAGTTCCTGCAGCTGGAGGCCGGCGCTCTGCCCACGGCGCTCGCTGTCACGGCCCAGTTCGCCGGGGCTCACCTGGGCCTGCTGGCAGCCAGGTACTACTGGAGCCTGGAGCTGACAGACATGCACATGATCAAAAACCTCTTGTCGAGAGAGTGCAGCCCGTCCCTGCTGGTCTCCGTGGTTCAAGGCTTTTTTACCGAGTGTGCCTGCGCGCTCGTCTTTCATCTCATCCAGTTAAATCTGAGACGTAGATCAGTTCTGATCCGGGTACCCCTGATTGCAGTTCTACTCACTTTCTTCTCTCATGTTGGTGAGTCTGTTCAAACTTCTTTATGCTTATTGGAAGGGATGGGAAGAAGGGGTGTCCCGATCTGATATTAATATTGGATTGGGATCTGAGTATTGAAATAAATCGACTTGCATCTCTGATAGAAGCATTCTGCTCCATCATTTCTAACCAGCAGCGCTTGTATCGCAAATGGAGACCCATGTGAAATGGATCAGTTCAGTTATTCTCATAACTACTGTTGTAGACCATTGTTCTCTGAGTAATATCACTAGATCAAGCCTTTTCTAACATTCTACACTACAAAATAAGTAATAAAAGTATGTACGATTCATGCCGATGTCATATCTGATCAATATCAGTACCAGCCTTTGCTCAAACTTGCAATATTGGTTTTGCATCGGAACTGGAAAAAGTTGCATCGGGACACCTCTACTATGAAGCATCAAGTCTGGTTTTATTCAAACTTTTTAAGTCTTTCACACTCAAAACCAGCTAAACACATTAACGTCCTGATTTATCCATTCTATTTTCCAGCCAGGAGTTACACCTCTGCTTTCATGAACCCATCTCTGGCTTATGGACTCACCTTCCACTGTCCTGGATTTACCTTCAAAGAGTATGCAGTGGTCTACTGGCTGAGCTCTCTCACAGGTATGTCACATTACGCAACACCAAACGGTGCGTTCGTGTGTCGCAGTCTGTTAACAGTTTCTTTAAAAATTGCTTGTTTCCCAGGGATGATGTTGGCTCTTCTCCTTTACATGGGCCACATTCCCAGGCTTTTTGCCAAGAACCTTCTGTATTTCCAGAAGACACGCTTCAGAGTGCCGAAAGGAGACAAACCGGAAAAGAAGAAAAAGTGACAGATGGCAATAGGAAAAAAAAACTATTACAAGAAATTGTTAATGGTAATAAGAGGTTTACTTTAACTGAACAGTAATAGATGCATTATGTGAAATATTTGGGAAAAAAAAAGTAGCTTCATCTGTGTTGTCTATATTTAGGCAAAAAAAACTTGTGGAAAAAATGCGCAATTTGCAGCATATATTCAGTGAAATAAATTAAATGAAAAAAATATATATATTAGCCAATGGATTTATTCAAAGTATGTTTTCTATTTAAAAAACAAAAACAAAAAAACAACAACCTATGTGCTGGTAGAACTCTGAGCATCATGTGCTTTCGAAGACTGGGACCCATCAGCTTTTGGGCATTTAGGCTGATTTTTAGCTGAAGGGCCTGGATCTGCAAGAAAGGGTACAAACGTTCAAAAAATTATTTTAGTAATAAAATTCTAATAATAAAATTTTACCAATAAAAGTGTGGTTTTTTTATTTTTATTTTTTAGAAGAAAAACAAAAAGTTTGCCTATTCACCAGATTTTTTCCGCTGCTCCAGTTGCGCCTCGGGTCGGTCCGCCCACAAACAATGATCTGGATTATTCAGTAGATTCTTGGTCTGACCGCAGCCGAGACACCTCACTACAGTATAGCGATTCTTTTTGTTTTTTCCTAATTAAACAAAGTGAGAAAACAGGAATTTATTACTAAAAACTACTGAACAAAGATTCAAAATAAAAGTCAACAACTTCACTGAAATGACTATCTGCCTTTACTTACTCCGCTGTCTTGTTGTGGCAGTAACACCGGGGATGAGCAGTGAGCAGCATTTCTTACACACAGTTCTCTTCACTGATGGGTCTCTACAGAAAAATGAGTCCAAATGAAAGAAAGTCATAATTTTAAATTCTCTCTGAATGCTGTTCTCCAGCCTGTCGGGGAGTTTATCCCTGCAGGCACACAAGGCATTTCTAGGATAATTTTATTTTTTATTTTTAGCCTATCCAATTGTTTTTAGGTGCTTGTTTTTTGTTTTAAGTAAATCTAACAAATGAAAAACTATACCATTTACAGTTTTTCTAAAAGAGAATGACTGTCCAATTAAGTTTCTACACATACAGTGCTGTCTTTTATTTGTCAAATGCCATTCAGGAAAGTTAGGCTTTTAGTTAGGCATCAAATTATACAAGTTATAATGTAATCTCACTCGGGAGATTATGCCCATTTATGAAGAGAGGCAATATAATACTTGCTCAGTGATATTATTTAGAGCCGCTGTCTACGAATTTATAGATGATACAATTAAAAACAAATCTGTTTTTTTAATCAGTTCAACAGTCTATTAGTTGTTTTTTGCCAGAATATATCTATACATGCAAAAAGTCAATTGATTTAACACATTACTGCATGTTTTTTTTTTAATTGATACAAAATTGGTGCGACTTTAAAATGCTAGAAAAACCCCTTTAATATTTAAACAGCAGACATCTTGATGTCGTTTGAAAAATTATTTAAGCTCTTTCAAATGTAAGTAACCATTTAAACAAACACTTTATCAAAAGTATTGATAAAGTAAGGAATAAATGACAAATTTCAACATTATTTAAAAAGACGCTACATCGCAAGGAAGTGACGACATTCACCCTTTCCTTCAAAATAAAACCATATTGCTAAAGCTAAGTGTCTACCTACTGCCTGAGAACCAGCCGTCTTGCTATCGTTTTCTGTGTGAAGCAGTAGAACCGAGCCAATTCCACGTTGTTTGGGTTTTGAGATAAGACACAGTGCGCAGCCTGAGGAGACACAAAAAAAAACCTGAGACGCCGCCATTTACACCCCAGGAGCAAAGTAGCTAACTTGTGACTGCTAGCGGCGGTTCGTCTAAAAGCTTTCCCCCACCTGGTACAGATAGTTCAGTCTTTCGTAGGCTTCTTTGTCTTTCAAGTGGAACGCCATTACTCAAATGGACATTACTGGCGTTCAACTTCGTAACATCTGAGTTGAGAGGGGCCTCGCTGCAGCCTGCAGAATGGGGCGGGACGGACCTTTCTTCTTCTTCTTCTAAAAACATTGGGTGTGCATTACCGCCACCAACTGGTAAGGAGTGTGGACCACATGACAAAAAAAAAAACTATATCCTATAATATAACTTACTCTGTTTCAAAAATTCAAATATAGCCTGGTATCCTCTGCTTCC
>CAEFZY010053472.1:0-13668 GCA_903066815.1 Brachyrhaphis roseni | reverse complement strand
TGACTTACTGTATCTGCATATGGTATAACAGCAGCACTACGGCTCAAAGGAAAGCTCTACAAAGGGTTGTGAATACAGCCCAAAAAATCACTGGCTGCCCTCTCCCCTCACTGGAAGACCTGCACAGCGACCGCTGTCTAAAAAAGCACAACACATCAGAAAGGACACTTCCCACCCTGGACATTCTCTGTTTAATCTGTTGCCTTCAGGCATCCGATACAGAGCAATCAGAACAAGAACCAACCGCCTTAGAGACAGTTTTTACCCGACAGCAATGAAAAAAAAGCTAAATGCTATCAGAAATAACCATTAATCATCATGGATGATGTGTATCAGCTGTTTGTTTGTTTCTTGCATTGTGTGTGAATTGTGAGACAGTGTGCACTGACTGATGGCACCCTTGAATTTTGTTGTTCTTGTGACAACGACAATAAAGATTTATCTCTTATTTCTTATGCCTTCATCTTAGCAAAAAAAGGTAGCGTTGATGTTTTGGAAAAAAAGCAGAGGTTCCATCTGTTAAGTTGTGGCTGGAGGAACTGGTAAGGCTCTCTCACCTGGAAAGAATACGGTTCTCATTAGCAAATAAATTAAAGTGATTCAATAAAACTTGGCAACCCCTTCAGCAAAATATTAATAACCATTTGAAGAGGGTTTAATTTGAGCCTTGGTGTGATAAGATCTAAGTCCTAAGGAAAGGGAGATGAGTGGGTTATGGGAATGTTCCTGTTTATTTATATCACTTGTTTTGTTTTTGTCTTTTTTATGTTTTATGTTCACATAAGAAAAAAAGGACAAATTTGTATTGTTGACATTTCAATCTCCATGTCTGATCCCTCAATAAAACTGTCTGACAACAGAATAGCGCGAACTCTGGCTATGATTTTAGGTGATAAAATCCTGTTTTCACTATTTGTTTAACATGCTGAATAAAAGTGAGCTCACAGTCCAGAAGAACGCCCAGGCTTCTGACTTGGTTTGAAGGTTTTAAAGATGCAGTTCGTAATTTTTTTATTAGAATTTCCTTCTGGTCCAATGTTTAAGGATTTGTTTTTTTTTCTGTCTATTGAGTCTCCAGTTGTCCTTGATTGTTCCCAGCTGTGTGTCGTTTCCCTGATGTCTTGCCATCTAGCCTCGTCTAGAGTTTGTCTTGTCTGCTATCAAGTCAAATGTCTCTTGAGATACCAGTTGCAACCAGTTTTTGAGCCTTCTGCTCATTTCTCTGCTGCCTGGACTTTGGACTGTTGTTTCTCTGACATCTTCATTAAAATCTTCACTTCTTCATTTCACCTGGGTCCACAGTGTCTTCCTCACCACCTCTACTACTGCAAATCATGACAAATGGTCTAATTATTAAAACTTTTGTTTTGTCCTGGTTGAGCTGGAGAACGTCTGTGCCATCCAGGTCTACTTAACAGAATTTGGTGATCCACTGCGTTACAGGCGGCATTCAAATCCAATAAGGACTGAGAATCTGTGTGAATCCAGATTGCACCCAAATCATTTACAGTTTTAAAAGGGCTGACTCTGTACTGAGGTTCGTCCTGAAACCACAGTGATACTTTTCTAAAATACCAGTGTCTTTTAAAAAAGGATTTAATTGAATGACATTTTGCTTAAAAATGGTAAGTTGGATACTGTAATTATTAAAATCACCAGATTACTCTTCTTCAGAAGGGGCCATTTTAAAGGGAGTGGAGAGAGCAATATTTAAAATCTCAAACTCAAAACTGACTTGATCTTCCTCTGAAATGATTTGCAAACTTCACAAAGAGAGTCGGCCTGTGAATGAGCAGTAAAGTTATTGTTAACCAGATTATCAATGGTGGAAAACAAAACCCTGACATTTCTTTTAAGTTTCTTTATATCTTCATTTTTAGGGCATAGTTGTTTATTAAAAACATTTTGTGAAACTAATGGAGCTCCATGGTCCAGCTTGGATTTCAGTTTGTTCAAAAACTGGCTGACCATTGTGTCACAGGAAGCAGCTAAAATAACAGGGGGATTATGGGTAATACCCTCAATGAAATGATCAACCATCTCAGAGGTGAAGTGGCGCCTCAAATCAGAGACATTAAAAAACACAGCGACGGTCAGGCACGGCCAGGTCACCAACAGAGGTCACAGACCAAAGGTCATGACCAGGTCAAGGGTGTGCCGGCTGTGAGTGGGCCGGCTGACATGCTGAATAAAATCCATACAGTTTAACGTTTCTAGGAACCGTTTAGAGTCAGACGGATTATCACTCCACTCCCTGCCAGAAGCAAGGACTTCCTGTGCAGACAGGAAGCAGTTCCACTGCAGCGAACACCTCAGCTACTCACCTGGCTCCAGGTGTGAGCAGAGGCAGGTGGAGGCGGGGCTTGAGGGGGTGGCCGGCTGCAGGTGGAGGTAGCCAGGTGAGCAGCGTCAGGAGGGGAGGAGTAGGAGCGCCGCCTGCTGGCCTCCGGGCGCCGTGGCTCCGTCAGGTACGTCTCCAGGTGGAACCCACCCACCTGGCGGTGGGAGGAGGGGGCTGGAGGAGAGGGGGGACAACAACAAACCAACATGATGAAATGGCGCCCCCTGCAGGATGCTCTGAAGATTTGCTGGAGCCAATTTCACTGAACAGATTCCTTCAAGAGACAGAAATGTGCCCAGTTTTTCCTTCCACTAAACGTCCCAGTAATATGGCCTCAACCTTTCTTCTTCTTAGACGTCAACGCCAAAGTCAGACAGAACATTCTGGGCTGAGATCCTTTGCCCAGGTCAGCTTAGAGGTTCTGGGAAACGAGCCGAGCTGTCAGAAAAACCAGAACCAAACCTGGACCTCAGGTCTACCAAACATTATTAAACCCGTTCCGGTCCGGGTCCAGCTGGTCCGGGTCGTGCAGCCAGCTGCTTTGTCTTTACTGCAGTGATGCTCTGCTCTCTCTAAGGTCCCTTTAAGCAGCTGTTGCCATGGTTACTGAGACACAGGCAGCAAAGGTCAAAAGGCCCCATAATGCCTCCATCAGGACTGCTGGAGCTTATCAACACACACACACACACACACACACACCCCAACACACCCCCCCACACACACGGCCACGCACACAGGAACCTGAAAACACTCACACCAGAACTTCATTACCCATAATCCTTAGCTGCAGTCACAGACGAAAATTCGGACTGCGTTTAACTGGACATTCGTCCTGGGAGCACTGTTTCCACAAGCCATGCGGCCCGGTTTGACCCGATTCGGCAATGAATAGCTGCTCTATTCTCTTCATGTCATCATCTGGAAACAGAACCAGAACCAGGTTACCAATACTTCAAATATCTGTTATTGCACCTTGACCATGGCCAACTAGCCAGCTAGCTAACCAGTTAACTAGATTAGCCAACTAGCAGTTTGTCCATCTGCCTTGAGGAGCTCCCTGACCTTTAACCCTATCTGAATCTATCAGAATCCAACCCGGCTCTGTCCTTTTGGAGGCCTGTTGGACAGGTGTCATGAGGTGGTTGCTATGGTAACAACCACATTTATCTTACTGTAGAGCAGTGGACCGGTTGGCTCAGACATCCCCCTGGACACGTCCCCATGTCCCCTGCGGTTCCGTCCAATCAGCTTGTGGGTCGCCACGGGTTGCTGGTTCCACTCCCTGGAGGCCCTGAAGATCCCACTGAGGCTCAGCCTGAAACAAACGGGTCCGATTGGACCAGAACCGAACCAAAACCTGCTGAATATTCTGAACACTAGGAGAACCTGAGATCCTCAGGTCGGTTCTGACTCAACTATCTGGACCCAGGGGGTTCTGTTTCTAGTGGGCTACCTGCGAGGAGCCTTGGGCGGGGAGTCCTGCGGTCCACTCGGGTCGGGGAAGACGGTTCTGGAAGGAGTCGGACTCATCTTGAAGCTGGAGGTTCTGTTCAGATCGGATCGTGGACCGCAGGTCCGGTTCAAGGGAACCTGCTGGAAGAACCTCCTGGTGGGGCTGACTGAGCGGCTCAGAGGCTCCCCCTGCTGGACGGGAAAACACGACAGTCTGAAGTCTGAAAGCAACAGGGCCCTGAACGCATCATTGTCCCTGACCAGACCACATGTCTGGTCATCCCGACCACATGACCAGAATCATGTGATCTGGAGCGTAAACTTAGTTTAGCTGCAGGTTCCTCTGGGCCACCTGCTCAGGCTCGGTTCTACAGACCGGTTCGGTCCAGTATCAGGGCCCTGAAAGCATCATCTATCTGCAGCTGCTCTCTGCTAAAACTGCAGTTAAACTAAGTTTACGCTCCAGGTCACATGATTCTGGTTCTGGTTCTGGTCTTGGTCTGGGTCTCCTCTCAGCTTCCTGTGAAGTGCAGTTGCCTTGGTTACCTTCCTGCGCCGGTCCCGGTCCGGTCCAGTTGGGTCCAGGGACGACATGCTGAAGGTCCTGCAAAGACAGACGGACACCGGTCACATGACCTGCCGGTTACCATGACGACGTTCTGACGGTCCAGCAGCGGTTCTGCAGGAGGTCCCGATTAACATCTGCTGACTCGGGTTCCCACGGATCAGCACCACCGGGTCAGCAAGCTGAGTCAGAACCGCCCGCAGAGCCACCATGCTGGTCCTCTGGTCGCCATGGCAACCTGGCTGCTCAGCCGCCTGGTTCTGATCGGGGACGGTTCTGCTGCTGACTGGAACCGGACCCGGCTGACTTACGGATCAGAATCACAGTGTCCTCCTGCCGGTTCTGGTACCACCTCTACTGGACCCGGCCTAACCAGTTCCTGTTCTGAGCCAGAACCGCTCCCGGCCTCAAACCAACCTGCTAGAACCGATTGGTTCCGGTTGGGTCCAGTTAGTTCTGTTCAGTCCCTGTGGGTCCAGTTAGTTCTGGTTGGGTTCCGGTTGGGTCCAGTTGGGTTCTGCTGGGTCCAGGTGTGTCCTGTCTCAGAGCTCGTCTCAGACCCAACTGAATCAGAACCAAGCCTTAAGTGTTCCTCTGACTCACCTGGAGCTCCGCCCCCTCACAGGTGAACTGTCAGCCAATCGAGCTGCAGCGGTTCTGGTTCTGGACGGGTTCTGCCCACCACCCTGATGCTTACCTGAGAACCTGCTGACTCCAGGTACTGCTGCTGGCTCCGCCCACCTCCTCCCTGGGAACAGTGTTTCCGTGGCAACCTGTCTGAGAACTGGACTGGTTCTGCCAGTGTGTCCGGTCGTAAAAGAAACCAGTTATGATCCAAATATCACATCCTCTGTTTTTAAGAGGAAGAGTTTAGTTGAGATCGAGACCTGAAAGTTTCCCCAAAATGTTCCAGTTGGTCTGTTGCTTCAAAAGGTCCAGCTGTTGGGGTCAAAGTTGAATCTTTGTGGTAAAAGTTTGCTGGATGGAAAAACGTTATTGAGGATTTTAAAATGAACTTGTTTAGCTTTAGGACCCAGAGAATATTTAAAGTCAGCGGTTATAGACCTCTGAATCAGGAAACAAATTTAAAATTGAGATTTAATTTGGTCAGACAGAAAATATAAAGTTAGTTAAATATAAATAGATATAATATAAATATATAATATACAGTGAACCCTCGTTTTTCGCGGGGGTTGCGTTCCAAAAAGAACGCGTAGAGCAATAGGTTCCTGCCATTGCTTTGCATGGCAGGCCCCAAGAAATGCTCAACCGAGTCGAAGGCCTTGTAAAAGTTAAGGAGTATTAATCCCTGATCATCAATATAATCAGTATCACCTAATAAAACCAGAACCAGTCTAATGCTATTATGAATAAATCTTCCTCTTAGAAAATCGGACTGTGTCTCACTGATTACTCTGATAATCCACTTTTGAGTGTTGGTGCAATAGAGACTGAGAATATCTTAAAGTCCGTATTCAGTAAAGTAATCCTCCTTAAATAGTTTTTGTCTTTGCCTGTTTTGGGGATCAGTGTTGTCTCTCCTTGTTTCATGGTTATTATCAGTTCTTTTCTTTAAGAGCTTCAAACAAAACTAACATCCCCCGGGACGTGCTGTGGTGGCGCAGGGGTTAGCACGCCCCACATTTGGAGGCCTTAGTCCTCGACGCAGACGTCGTGGGTTCGACTCCCGGGCCTGGCGACCTTTGCCGCATGTCCTTGCCCTCTTTCCTGTCAGTCTACTGTCAAAAAATGCGAGCCACTAGCACTGCTAAAAACTCTTTGGAGAAAAAAAAAAAACTAACATCCCCCCCAAAAGTTTTTATAAAAACTAACAGTAAGGCCATCTGAGCAGGGAGATTTATTCCAGGCCATTTTCTTAACCGCTGCATCAAGTCCATCAGTTTTAAGCTCCTCGTCACAAAGTTCTTAGTAAGTTTTGGTGATTTGTGGGATCAAATGTGGAATAGAACTAAATAAGGATTTAAAGACCTTTTCTGAAAAATGGGTTGTGTATAATTTGGAATAGAAGAGATGAACTTCATTCTTATTGCTTGGGGATCCTCACACTCCTCACCATCTATTAAAACTCAAGATGTGATTTTTCCGCTGATGACTTTTTTCCAAATTACAAAGATAAGAGGAATTTTTTTCACTGACTTTGCCCGGATCGAATGTGGGCTCCTGGTGCTGTCCAGGTGCAACTGGTCCACTACTGCAACTCAGAAAGTTGAATATTATCCTGAGGTGTTAAATCATTTGTGCTACAACAAACATGAAATTCTTTAAATTACTTTCATACTCTTTTTTTTGTTGTTTATTCAGTATTTTACTAAATTTAATGCTAATTTCTCTAAATCTGAATTTAATAAATTATTACTTATTAATGTAACCTACGACTGAATCATCCTCTTTTGTCTCATTTATCAGTTCTTTTACTTTGATGCAATAATCATTAAATTTCCAAAATCCTTCTTGGTGTGTTTGTCTTCTAAAAGGTTCTAAGGTTCAATCTGTGAAGCGGTGCTCTGATAACAGTGACTGAGAATATCATCACTGACCAACCAGCAGTCCAGCCTGGATTTACTTGTTCCATTTGGTTCATACCAGGAGAAATATTTGATGGCTGGATTTAATTCACATAAATTATTACTAGCTATAAAATGGTTAATGATTTTATTATATTGGGCTCTCTCCATTCTAGCAGGCCGTCTATCCAGCCACTCATTTGGGATTAGTTTCCAATCTTCTCCCATTACTAATAATTCTGTAGAGTATCGACTTTTTAAATCAGCAATGACATCATCAGGTTCTGGTTATTGTACTCGTATCAATATAACAAAAACATCTTCAGTTTTTACTACGACTGTCAACCAGTGACCTTATGTGTCAGGACGTGTCCAGGGACATTGTTAAAGCCAATCGCCACGACTCCATGGCTGAACAGGATCTTGTCGCCTCATTGGTTGGACCAGAATGATAAGTAAAAATAAACTATTTGATTTCTGCCCCTTGAAAAATAAAAATAAAGCTTTTCTTTTCGCCACATCTTTTAAGCCCCTAACATTTAATTAACCAGATGTGTAAGTATCAGCAGATCACAATCCCCCAAAATTAAGGAAATTGACACCCAGAAATCAATTGGTCAATAAATCAGATGGCCAATAAATGTGTATATAATGTAAACAGCACTGCCAGAGATGCAATAAGTTTATAGTAGGTGTGTGAATGACCTAATGATCAGACTGCTGATTGCAGCCAGTCCACGTTGTTAGCAGAACTAGAGGGCCCCAAAACCACATTTGGCTCAGGACCCCATGGAGGATTGGACCGGCCCTGCTGGCGCCTCTGTGTTGTCTTGTTTGTTTGGTTTTCTTACAGGTGTTGGTTGTTTCCCCGGAGTTGAGGGAGCCGAATCATCATCACGGTAGCGTCGACGTTTGAGATTCAGCGGCTCGTCGGTCTCTGTAGCTGCTGTTGCTTTAAGAGTTCAGGTGTTCGGGATTTTGTATTCTTTGTAAGCTTCTGGGAATCCTTCATAAACTTTCGGGTGGAATAACTCAGTCGGAAAGTTGGTCTTACGCGGAGCTCTCGGAGACGCAGCTTGTCAGTCCGCCATCTTGGTTCCTCACCTGCATGGCGCTTACGCTCAGTCAGGTAATGTGAGTCGTCTCTGACATTTCCTTCTCCAGTGGACCCGAACCACTTCTAGAACTTATTAGAACCACCGGACTCATCCAGGAAGCTGAACCGACCCACACTCTTCTTGTTCTGGCTGGAGCTGCGCTTGATGCTGTGTCTCTGTCTGTTAGCTTGCTGTTAGCCACCGGGGATTTGAAGGGTTTTTACCCCATTTATATAACAAGCTGCTCATGTAAATGTTTATTTATTACACTTTAACAGTGTCTTATTAAATTGTTGTGCAAATAAATGTTTTGTTAAAATAAAAAAATGTTTTTTATAATGGTTAGTGATGTGTCGGTCGCGAACGATCCGGCTCTAAGAGCCGGCTCTTTGAAGTGAACGACTGGAACCGGCTCCACAATGGGAGCTGTTTTAGGATACTATTTGGGAGCCGGGTTTTTTTTCTACAGTATCAGGGTGACCAAACGCAACAGTGTATCCCCCCCCCGCCAACAAAACATAACAGTGTCAACATCCCCCCCCCCCCGCCGAAAGAGCCGGCTCTCCACAGTAAGAAGAGCCATTAGAACCGCATCTCGAAAAGGAGCCGAAAATCCCATCACTAATAATGGTGGATCGCAACCAACTTTAAGGTGCATAGCGCCACCTACTGTACAGGAGTGTGTAGCAACATTACATCTATTAAGTTCTATTTTTTAATTTTGTATTCTGCAAATAAATAAATGATGCTTTCCTTAATCTGTAAATATCCACTATGTTTCCTTCATTTCCCAATAGTCCTTTAAAACTTTGTTTCTGTCCAAACATTTTTCCCAGTTTCTCCTTTTCAGACTCATGTTTTACAATTCATCTTCTACATCTTCTTTCTCTCCACATCCTTCACATTTATCATTATTTTTCCTCATCGTTATTTTCCTTGGGTCATTGGGGGCTTTTATTGTGAAGGTCTACTGTCGTGTTTTCCGTTTTATTTTGAAGGGGGCTGTGTTGGGTCACGTGGTCCCGGTGGTTCTGCAGCGGGTCGGGTTGTCGGTGCTGCAGGCCGGGGTTTCTGCCGAAGTGCCGCCGAGTGAGCAGCAGACGGTCCGCGGACCCAGAGCAGGTACCGTCCGATGACTGAACTGGACCAATGTGTTTGGCTGCTTTATCTGAGAGCAGCTAACAGTCGCTAACCCACTGAGTTCCATTATCGGACTGGGGGTCGGAACCGAACCCAGAACAGTTCTTTCCTGGCTGGATCAAAACTTTTAATAATCGGAACTGAAAAGGATTCAAACTTTCCTTTAGGCCGCTCTGATCCAGTATAATCTGGGTTTAACACGAGATTCGGTTCCGTTAGCTGGCTGTGTTGTTTTCTACTGTTTGTGTTGAACGAACCGAACCGGAACATCCCGGTTTAAACCCAACAACTACAGGAACCCTCCAGTAGAACTTCGTTCAACACCTGGAGCCGGGTCAGAACCGGCAGGTTCTGTTTGGTTCGGCTTTCAGACTGTTGATTTACAGCAGCTCCACTGAAGCCAGGTGACGTCACTGTTTCCTACAGGTGAGCTGACTGACCAGCTTGATTAGATTCACACCTGAAATAGGCTAAATGAACAGTTCATTTAACCTAGGACTGATTCAGTTAAAGTAATGAACAGTTCCTTTATTACCTCAGACTGATTCGCTCATGCTAACAGTTCCTTTGTTACAATCTGATTCAGTGAAACTGAACCGTTCCTTTATTTCACTCTCGGTTTGGATGAAGAATACATCACAGCACTTAACAGTTGATTCTAAATGAATAAATATTATATAACATATAAATAAACTGACATTGACGTCATGTGATCTCTCAAATCATTAACTATTTAACGATCTGAGCGCATGATGTGTTCAGGATTCTGCGGTAAACATTAACTGCTTCACATGAGGTCCGCTGCTGCCTTCAGCTTGAGCTTAACCATGGTGCGCTAACTTTAGCCCAGAGGTGCGCTAACTTTAGCCCAGAGGTGCGCTAACTTTAGCCCAGAGTTCGGGGTGCGCTAACTTTAGCCCGGTCAGCTCTCTCTCTCTCTCTCCCAGCAGGTGATGTGAGGCGATGCTCGCTCGCCCACCATGCCCAGTGTCACGCTGCGGTACTTCTGCTATGGCTGCCTTGTTACCTCGGCAACCTGGTCCGTCCTCCTCTACATCTACTTCTTCCTGGGGGCGGAGCCTAGCAGGAACCCCGCGCCGCACCGCGGCCGGCTGATCGGAACCGGGTCTGACCACAAGGGGGCGGAGCTGTCCCCGGAGATGGGTGGGTCTCTGTGATATGTTCAGGCACGGGGGAACGTGGGGTGTGGCCGGGTTCTGAGAGGTTCCGGTTCTGGTTCTGCAGGGATGATCTTTAACGAGGCGGACCAGGAGGTCCGAGATGCCGGCTATCAGCGCCACGCCTTCAACGTCCTGATCTCCAACCGGCTGGGCTTCCACCGCCCGCTGCCCGACACCCGCGACCCGCGGTAGGTTCTGGTTCTGATCTGACCGGTTTCTGACCGATCCTGGTTCTGACCCGGTTCCGACCCGTTCCCAGGTGCCGTCAGAAGGCGTACCCGGCGGCGCTGCCGACCGCCAGCATAGTGATCTGCTTCTTCAACGAGGCGCCGTCCGCCCTGCTCAGAACCGTCCACAGCGTTCTGGACCGAAGCCCCGCCCACCTGCTGCACGAGGTCATCCTGGTGGACGACCACAGCGAGCTGGGTACCCGCCGAGCGGCTCCGGCCCGGCTCCGGCCCGGTTCCCGCCCGCTAAGGCCGCCTGTGTTCTGCTGCAGAGGAGCTGAAAGACGAGCTGGACCGCTACCTGAGGACGGCGCTACAGGGCAAGGTCCGATTGGTCCGGAACCGGCAGAGGGAGGGGCTGATCCGGGGACGCATGATCGGAGCCGCCCACGCCACAGGTAAGCCGAGCCCCGACCCCTTTAGGTGCCGCCGGGTTGTTGCCACGCTAAGCCCCGCCCCTCTGTGCTCCAGGTGAGGTGCTGGTGTTCCTGGACAGCCACTGTGAGGTGAACGAGGCGTGGCTGCAGCCGCTGCTGGCGCCGGTGCAGGCGAACCGCCGCACCGTGGTCTGCCCCGTCATCGACATCGTCTCCGCTGACACGCTGGCGTATTTCGCCTCCCCCATCGTCCGCGGCGGCTTCAACTGGGGACTGCACTTCAAGTGGGACCCGGTGCCGCCGGCTGAGCTCAGTGGGCCCGACGGCGCCGCCGGACCCTTCAGGTAACGAGGAATATGGGGCGCCAGGTGACCTTCAGGTGTTCATGAGCCCTGACCTCTCCCCGTGCCCCCAGGTCTCCTACCATGGCAGGAGGATTGTTCGCCATGGACAGGAAGTACTTCTTCGAGCTGGGCCAGTACGACGGCGGCATGGACATCTGGGGAGGAGAGAACCTGGAGATCTCCTTCAGGGTGAGCACCGACTTTCACAGAGTGTCATTGAAGGCGGCGGGCGGCGCTGATGGCGCTGTGGTTTCAGATCTGGATGTGCGGCGGCCAGCTGCTGATCGTCCCGTGCTCCAGGGTGGGACACATCTTCAGGAAGAGGCGGCCGTACGGCTCACCTGGAGGACAGGACACCATGGCCCACAATTCCTTGCGGCTGGCACACGTCTGGATGGACGACTTTAAGGTTCCTGTCCTTACTTCCTGTCTGCCCTCACTTCTTCTCTCTGACCTCACTTCCTATTGTCCCTTCAGGAGCAGTACCTGGCGCTGCGCCCTGAGCTGCGTAGTCGTGGTTACGGTGATATCAGCGAGCGCGTGGCATTGAGGAGGCGGCTGCAGTGTCGCTCGTTCCGCTGGTACCTGGACGCCGTCTACCCCGAGATGCAGGCCGTCGCCAACGGAAACAAGCAGCCGCCTCCGTTCGTTAACAAAGGCCTTAGGCGGCCCAAGGTCCTGCAGCGCGGCCGGGTACCTGAACGCATCACAGCACGTGCCGCGACCTGCGACCCCGCTGCAGGCTCTCACCCTCTCTGTATCTTCCAGCTGCGTAACCTAGCAACCGGACGCTGCCTGGTGGCGCAGGGGCGGGTCAGCCAGAAGGGCGGCGCCGTCGTCCTGAGGCCATGTAACCACGGAGACCCGGAGCAGGTGAGGGCAGCGTCTCGGTGCGACCCGACCCCGTGACCTCTCTGAGTCGCTCCTTGACCCTGTGACCTCTGCAGGACTGGTCGTACGACGAGGACGGGCAGCTGGTTCTGGCCGGCCTGCTGTGCCTGGACGTGTCGGAGGTCAGGACCTCTGACCCACCGCGGCTCATGAAGTGCCACGGCTCGGGGGGGTCGCAGCAGTGGAGCCTGGGGGTGAGGTTCTGATGGTGGCGGCTCTGACCCGGCTCTGACCCGGTTCTGACCCCGCTCTCTCTCTCCAGAAGGCCAACCGGCTCTACCAGGTCTCTGTGGGTCAGTGTCTCGCCGTTTCCCGTCCAGCTGGACCAAAGGGCTATGTTGCCATGGCGATCTGCGACGGCGCCGAGGTGCAGCAGTGGCAGCTGGAGGGCTGACGGACCGGTGGTTCCGGTGGACCTGGTTCTGGTTCCGGTTGTGGTTTTTATCTGTAGTTTTTACTGAAGGAACGTTCTGATCTTTGCTGCTTTTAATCTCTAATAAAATGTTCTGAACGTCTCACCGTCTCTGTCCTTCAGAACCGCTCCGGGTTCTGAGCCAGCTGTCAGATCTACTAGAACCTGCTGGTTCTGACCAGAACCCTGCTATTCCTCTCATGGACCAGCAGAGGGCAGCACACTCTGAGTCAGTCTCCGTTCTCCCTAAAGCCTGGTTCTGGTTCTGCTCCTGAGACCCGGTTCCTACAGCAGAACCTGGTTCCGGCTGAGGTTCTGATGGTTCTGTCCAGTGGAGTCGCGTTCCTTCAGAACTGCTCTGGCCCCGCCCCCTCAGTCAGCTGGTTAATGAGCCATCAGGCAGTCAGAGCAGCCGCCGTCTGATTGGACGTCGAGACTCGGATCGATTCCCATTACCGACCCGACCCGAAGGCTGGGCAGGGGGCGGGGGGGGGCGCCATGGGTCTGATGCATTGTGGGAACCTTTTTCCTGACACATTGTGGGGACATTTCCTTGGTCCCATGAGGGGAAACTGTTTTGGGTTCAGGGTTCAGATGAAAGGCGGGGATTGAGGTTCAGCTGCAGAAATGAATGGAAGTCAATGGAAAGTCCCCAGAAACTGTCTGTGTGTGTGTGGGAGGGGTGTGTGTGAATGTGTGTGTAATGATGTCCAGTCGGTCTCTGCCTGAAGCGGTTTTGACAACCTGTTTCTAAAGATACACTGTCAAAAATTAACAGCAATAATTTGGGTTTTTAGCCTGCGAAAAAAGGGGATTAATTTTTCAGTCATTTTTACCAAGTGATGCATTAATTTATAAATGTCATTGTTTCAAACTAATGTTACGTCCACCCAGGGCACAACATATTTATGGACACGCAGACAAGAAGGAGGGTTCAATGTAATTTTATTTTCAAAACTCTTTTTAACTGTGGCTTCCTTCATTCCCCTGTGAAGGGGGGAAAAAAAGAGTTACAACCTCCATGCCCCGTGTCCCACTAAAAAAAAAAGAAAACAGAAAAGATCCCAAAGTTTGAACAGAAAGTTGGACCTGGTGAGCCAATCAAAAAGAACAAAA
>CAEFZY010053470.1:0-34346 GCA_903066815.1 Brachyrhaphis roseni | reverse complement strand
GTGTTGTGTTGGTGTTGGGGGGGGGGTGGGTGGGGGTGGGTTTGTTGGAGGTTTGGGGTGTGGGAGGGAGGCGGGTGGGGGGGGGGTGGGGGGGAGGGGGGGGATAAAAACAACAATGAAACAAGCAATTAAGAAATTTGACTCAATTAAATAAGCTTATGAAATAAAACAAGACCAAGTTTTGTAAGAAGAATTTGCTTCCTTGTCCCAAAGGAATCAAATGTAGATATAAAAAGAATATAAAAAATATGTCACTTCACTCAAGCTACAGGAAGTGTGTATACAATTAGTTTTCCAACAACAAGATGTTGTTTTGCACCAAAATGTCTTTTAAAGTTAATTCCACACTTGTACGCTGAAGGAAAGTAAAAAATGATATACAATCAGTTTCATTTGGCTCAAACACTGAAGGAAAAAAAAGGCTCTGGTCTGGCATATTTTTAGTACGCCCATAAAATCAAATTTTGGATTGGATGATTATGCATCTCATTTAATAAAGTAACTTGTTGACATTTATTGACAGAAGATGTTAAAATTAAAAACAGAGAAACAGCACATTTTCTTGCCTGAAAAACACCAGACTAACCAATAAAACCCATTGGCACGTTGGTGCAGGTACAGTCATCTGTCAACCTCTCAGCTTTAGGTTGAGCATTTCCTTGAAGGAAAAATTCCAATTCACAAAATCCTGAAATAAACAAAAAACTTATTTTTAATGTAGAAGCTGTTTTTGGTAAGTGTTGAGAAATCCACCGTAGTCACATTGCTACTTTCACAAATCTTCCTGACATTTTGCGTGCAGAGGTCTTTGGCGAAAGTAAGAGCGCTCTCTCCATCTTTTTTCTGTGTAGCCAGTAAAAAGCCACATATCCATTCAATGTATTCCCATTTAAAAGGTCTTTTCTCCCAAGAAACAGATGCACTGCACTACAGGCGCCTTGTTTTGTAGAAATGCTGTCTCAGTTCTAGCCTTTCAACAAAAGGCTTTCTTCTCACCACTCTTCCATAAAGGCCAGATTCGTGGACTGCAGGACCAATAGCTTTACTGCAGCTCTCTCAAAAATACCACGGACCTCAAGGCATCAGGATAAGAGTGACAAAGTACAATTTCACGCCACATGTTGCCGATTTTTATCCTTCCTCTACTTTGTATTGCTCTGTCACATAAAGCCACAAAAGTACATAGAAGTTTGTCATGACAAATGTAACCTCAAAAGACCTTGACATACACACACTCACATCATGTTGTTAATGCAGACCACATTCATGCAGTCTGATACAGCAGAGCTGGTGTGTTTGCAGAGTAGACAAAATCAGCAGAGGCACATAAACCAATGAGTGCCTCCTCCTCCACAGCATTGTTATGGTCATCAGCGTCTCTCATCAACACTGCATCTTAGACTGCCAAGTCTCTAATGCAAATGTGTGTTGTGAGTCAATAAGCAAGAAAGTTTCTGGGGAGGGGTGGATTTTCAAAGTAACTCTGGTCGCCAAGGAAGAAGTAATCTCTTGGTGGCTGGAACACAGTTCCCTTCAGTAAGAACATTTTAAAATTCTGGTTGAGTTTGTCTCAATATAATGAGTTCTGGTGATTATTGTGAAGCATTTTGCAATTTCTTACGATATTAAAGTGACATCTAGTGCACTTCAGTTAACTCCATTCTGTTAACTGAATGGTATTAAATCCATTTTTTTAGACAAATTTGTGGTGGTTTTAACTTTTTGGTGACTGACTCATGCAGCAAGACTGATTTTTGTCTGACATATAAACTGTCACATCTGTCTGCTGTTTGGATAACGTAAATCAAATTTAGTCCTGAAAGCAAAGGTAAGATGCCTGGCGTTTTTTCTTCTTCTTCTTCTTCTTCTTCTTTTACTGGGTTATGTATTGGATGCGAAAACAAGACTTGTTGACAGCAGCATCTTTCAAAAATAGCCCAGAGGCCTGTCCAAGCAATTCTGTCAGCAATTGCTCAACAAAGTACTGCAAATGCAGTGTTAGTTTAACACTGTATGTATCACAATCCATAACCAGGGTTTAGTTTAGAAAAATACTCTTCAGTATACAAAGTGAAATCTGAAATACATTTTGTTGCAGCATCAGGACTGGAAAGATGTATTCCTAGTAAGAAACAAACAATATTGTGAAGACCAAGGAACACAGCAGCAGTGTTGTCAGTAACGGTGTTGTAGATAAGTTTGAAATAAAGTTCGGCTGCAAAGTTAAAAGGAAGAAAACTTGTTCAATGAAATACTACCCGCTTTGGTACATTTTGTCAACCATCAATTGGATATTTTTAAAGACATATTTAGTTGTTAGTCTATATATTACATAATACTCTTCCTATCCTTCAATAGTTTTATCAGGAACATTAACGCTTCTAAATAGAACCGGTTCGGAAAGGATCACTGGATCTTGAGGCATCAGCTACCGACAGTCTTTAGGTTTGTTCATAAGAAAATTATAGGAAAACATTTTATTAAAACAGTTGTATTGCTGCCCATGTCTGTCACCATTCAGTGGTAGTTGAAAACATGCATTGAGGTTTATCTTCCAGCAGGACATCGACCCTAAGCAGACTGCCCTGGCTGAACCATAACTTAAAGATGTACCAAAATGGCCCTGTCAAAGTCCAGACCCAAATGCAAGCAATAAAGTTTATGTTTTTGAATTCTCTCCATTCAATTTGACTGATCTTAAGACATTTCTTTGTAGCAAAATTTTTGTTTGGTTTTCTTAGATATTGGTTTTTATCTCTTTTTTATGTAGCTATTCATTTATTTAATTACTTGTATCCATTACAATTGATTTTGTTCCCGTTTTCTGCCCTTTACGATCTAAGGACATAAAGGGCATTATAAATACAATCTATCATTATTATGTTACTATATTGCAATGAGCTTCTTATGTTGCTGTAATTGCAGCAAATGATACTTTCACATGGTATTGTCTAAGGCGGCTGAGTAGAAAACCATGCTACTATAACATTTTCTTGAGTATATATCTACTTTATGTTGATTTAACACACAAAATTCACCTGCATTGTGGTTGCAGTGTGAAAAAATGCTAGCAAAATCAAAGGGTAATGGTACAGATGTGACTGTTGTGTGGAAAACAGTTGTACATACAATTTTTAAGGTTGTTGTCATTTTTACATGTGTTCGTTGACAATGGATTGATATTTATTGACAGAGATTCTGAAATGCCTACCATTTCAAAAAGTGTCAGCATTCTGAATGTGCCAAATGTTTGGCACATGTAGAAAATTTCAGGTTGCATTGTTTTGTTAAAACTCCAGGAAATGTAAGCATGGAGGTACATAGCAATGTAGCTAACCCCAAGAGCATGTTTCCCTTTATTTTATTTTATTTTTTTGCAAATCCACTGCCCACGTTTTGGAAAATGCTTCCTTCCTGCAATTACTCCCACTTTCCGGACTAGGATCTGTCATCCAGTGGTTTGATTAAGACAATATATCGAGAGTTCATTCGGGCTCAACTGGAGGCTTTTAGCAAAATGTCAGAGAAATGTCAGCATCACTAAAGTTGTCTGATCTCTGTTTATGTAAATTGCATGTAGCTTGTTTTTTTTTTTTTTGTTTTTTTTTGGAGAAGTTGTCTTCTTCTGTTTGACGGGCGAGTTTATTCCTTTGGGTCTATTTTCTGAAAGCTATCTGGTGCTGGATATAGTGATGTATTACAATTTTTTTTTTTTTTGCAAAAACGTCATTATTTTTTAGAAAACTGCATATTCTGTCTATGGAAGACGCTGATGGAAGTTAGAAGCAGAATAGAAAGAAGGTAGAACATCACCTGGTTATTTGTGAACCTATTTTGCCTTAAAACAAACTTTAGGACTTTTTCCACAGTTCTTTCCAGTTTCTGTTTATGCACATCGTCATTCTGACCAAGTCCAGCAGGAGATTTGGTAGTTTGTTGGATGTTAAATGGACAGAACTTGTATAGTAATTTTCCAGTTACACTGCACTCTACAGTAGAGTCACAATCCCCCATCCACACTCTCAAATTGCAAGACAATTATTGTCATACTCAATCCTCACACTCTGTGCTCTTTGTAGGTAGCATAGTGCTTGGTGTTTCCACCAAGAATGCTTAGAAACATGGCAGATAGGAAGATGATTGAAAAGCCTTCATGAAGAAACGATAGAAGCGCCGTCTCTAAAAACACTAAGATAATGTATTGTGAAAGGACAGATGGCAATAGGTGACAGTGGGAAGTGTGGTAAGCAACAGAGTGCAGGCTGGTTAACCAAGCCTGACTAATTAACCAACTAATATTAGCTTGTCAGACTCTGCGTAAATCTGTTAATAGCAGAATGAAAAAGACTGTGCAATAATCATCTTCACTTAAAGCTGGAATAAACACATGTTGGATAGAGTTGTAAAGTTTGCTTTGGTACTCCAGCGGCTAAAAAAAGTTTAACAACTTGCTGTTTGAGCTGGCACTGGCAAGCACATTTGAGCATGAGTGCAATTTAATATCTTTAGCTGGGGGAAAAAATGGCTTATTGAAATGCTGAGATGGAACCTTGAGGGAGTTGAGTGAAACTGAATGAATAATCTCAATGTACAGACGGTATGTTGTAAAATCCTGGGGCATAGGTAGAATTTTACTAAATGTACTTTTTCCGTTCACAACGTTATCAAGTTCTGTTTAGAGATGAAAAGCCGCACAAAATGTGCCATTATTCAATCTTACACGCGACTTCCGTTCGATATTTCCACTCCATTCATGTGACCAGATCAGCTAGCGGGTTGCTGAGGTGTCCAATCAGAAAACCAGTGGGGATTTGCGAAGACGCTGCTGCTGCTGTGTTGTGTTTGAGCACATGAAGCCAGTCACACACCCATTGGTTTAGAAAATGACTCAGCCTGACCTTAGTCTCTTCTGACAGTATGTAGTAGCTACATGCCCTATAAACAGAACAATGGACCCAGCAGCTGGCAGGTAAACACAGACACTCCACTAAAGGTCACCCTATACTGCTCCTAACAAGATTAAGAATGATTTATGAGACCTCGGTCATGCTGTTTTACCCCACTGCAAGGAACACAGCTTTAGTTATTCATTGAGGAAGAATGACGATCTTGATATATTCTTGAAGATTTTTTGAGATTTGCTTTACTTGCAGGCGATCTGCTATCAGCAGGGATCTCGTACCGGAGTGTAGCTGTTTAAAACTAGAAGCCTTCCTTCTTCTGCTGCAATTGATTTACATCCACTCTTAGTGCTCAGCTGAGCCAGACTTGTGGCTGTTAGGCTGTGTTTCAGTGCCTGTGTGCACACGAGCCTCTGAAAATATTGTCTTCCTATCTCTGCCTGTGTGTGCGTGTGTGTGGCTGTGCATGTCCTGTATTTGCATCTGTATGTATGAGCTCCGAGACTCCGGGCCATTTTATTATCTAAATGGGCTCAGGCAGCTCTGGGCTGGAACCAATCACAGCAACTTGCCATGATGGCAATCCTAGGGGACAGCATCTGCAAAATTTTCTCCACTTTTTCAACTCAAATGTGGCCCTTCTTTACTTTATATGCACATGAATCACCCAAATATGTTTAGTATATAACAACGGAATTCATGAAAGTGTCAAACAGAGGAACATCACCTGCATCCGAGCAGCCAGAGTCTGTACGGTTCCAAAAAGTTCAACTTCTGACCAGAAACACAAATCAGATTAAGGACATAATTATTCAAAATGGTCATTTGGGATTCAGTTTATGGTCATTAGTAGTCACTACTTCCTCCAGCAGACAGAAATGTTAGTTTTTCTAACAGCTAGTGGGTAGATTCCAGCCTTTTACAGGCTCATCTCAATAAATTCAAATATCATTGAAAAGTTTGCTTCTGTAATTCAGTAAAAAATTTAAACTTGTGTATAAATGAATTAGCGATATCCTTCAAGCTTTTGTTTTTGTTAATATAGATAATTACAGTGCAATAATTAAAAACCCAGAATTCAGTGTTTTAGAAAATCTAAATATTACATAAGACCAATAAAAATGTACTTTTACTGGAGAAATGTCTTGGCCTGGACAATTATTGGGAACACTACTGAGTTGATATTTGTCCAGCGTACAGTCATTGACACCCTCAACCAAGGCTCAGTACTAAAAAACTGTTTAAGAGGGCTGAATCTTAGCATTTCAATGGACTGAGAGGAATTAGTTATAGTAGAGAAAGGCCTACAAGGAACACAACTCACAAGGTTTGGACTGCGCCAATAGTTGGGACTTAAGAGTCTCATCTCAAAGTCTGGCCTATCTTAAATCTAGAGAAGCTATGGAATATTGTCCAGAAGCAGCAATGCATATGAGCAGAAAGCTGCTTCATGAAAAGCAGAACAGAAACTCATTGTCCTCATGTCAAGCTGCAGCGATACAGTGAATCATGCAAAATGAGCTCCTATCTTTTATAATGATCACAAAATATATGTCTCTGTGTAATGAATCCATTCTTTACATGAGCTTCTTCAGAAAAATGACTGAACTTTGTTAGTGCTTAGACAAATTTCTATAAAAAAGAAAACACTTGCACTACCTTAAACATTCAATGACAAAAAACAAAGTATAGGTCTTTGCCAATCACAAAGAGTTAGATTTCTATAATCATGGTAGATAATCTGACAGTGCAGAGAAATTCTGCAGGTACTTTACAGCTGTGGCTTGATAATCATTTCACAGAAATATCATTTCTTGTCATTTGACCAATTCCATGTATCCAACACATACTTTTGTTGAATGGATATAGATTTGAGTCATTATGTTGCACCTCTATTAAACCAGCATCTCTTTTGCTTTGATGAAACGACTAAAAGAAGTGTGTAGAGTTTTTCTGGTCAACAATTCAAACAATACACTGAGCTGCTGACACTACCATCCCCAAAACTATTCCGCTATGCCAGGCCACAGCAGTCCTCATATCGTTTTATCCCTGGTTTATCCCCCACCAAATATTAAACATCCCGTCTCTCGTAATCCACAGCCTCTGTTTGTTTTATTATTTATAATTTTAAGAAGTGTGAATATGAAATGCAGCGGCCTCATTACTCAGTCCAATTTTAAAGTGGTTTGAAGGCATCAGAAGTATGAAAGCTGATTTATATTCTCTATAAACACCTGAAAAGCTGTTACCTAGCTTCAAGGGACTTCCACATTATGCCATATTAGCAGCATCGCCATGACCAGGCTTTTATCTCGGAATATGAACCGAATCAGTGAAGGAATAAATGAATTAAGGTTTTTTTCTTCCTTTACATCTTTGCATCAATTAAGAATGGATGTGACACTAAATAGCTGAGCTTCTAAACTTTTCATGTGCTATAAGATGGAGATGAAATATTCCCCCAGGAAAGACAGAAGAATGCAGCGGGATAAAAGCTTCCAAATACTTGGTTTGATCGGTAAACCAGGTGTGTGTTACTCTGTATGCTGTTGGATTTGCATATTTTGTGAAACAGTCATGCCGTAAACAGGACTCCAGACGACAACTTAAATGTTTGATTACACACAGAAGCTTAGTCAAACTCCGCTGATGCAAGTCAGTAAAGATGTTCATCTTAAAGTGTAATCCATTCCATGCAGCAGCTTTATTGTGTTCTTGAAGACGTCTCAGAAAATTTGCTTCTCTTGAGTTTACGCAGTTATCATTAGCTGTGTTTTTATTACAAATGTGCGTAAATCTTGGTCAATATACTGCTAATGTAAAAAAAACCAAAAAAACAACAACTTTGCAATTGCAGTTGTTCCAGTAAAAATCACATGTGAATAAGTTTGCTCACATGATAAGTCATTAAACAAAATGGCGTGCCGTCATTCGCCTACCACTTTCTGTTGTCTTCTTCATCTTTTCTGCCAGTGGTAACATCCAGTTGTTGGTCACATGAGCTGAAAAAAGTGTTTCCATTGCAGTTTTGCAAAATATACTAATTCTGATACAACCTCATCGTGGCAGAAACAAGTTGTTTTTTTTATTGGTGTGTTTCCATTAAGTAAATTTATTTTATTTTCAAAATTCCAATTTGCCCAATTACATTGTCAATGGAGGCGCATGAAAAGGAAAAATCATAACATGGATCTACTGAGGCAACATCCAGAGATGTCAAACAGGAAGTTGAAGAGTATCCATAAATGGACTTTCTAAATGAACAATGATTTTAACTACACCAAACTGGTAACAGAACTGCATTATTTCAACAAAGTTAATATTTTTGGAATGACCATTACAAAACTCGTATAACATCTGTAAACAGAGCTGGAAAGATGTGTGCAAGCAAAACTTTTGATCCATCACTTACAGTTTAAGATGAAATTCTACCAAATACTAAGGAAATGTATGCAAAAGGTTGACTTTAAAAGAAGACATTTAGTACTTTAGCTATGCTAAGAGATATGAAACAAAGTTGTCTGATTTAACATCATGTAGCAAGACAGCATTTCACTTTTACTTGAGTAGAAGCATATTGAAGCAATACTACTGTTACTTGGGTGCAATTTCTGGCTATGAAGCAATTTCATGAGGGAGTAAATGCAGAGGGTTGGCATGACTGCGAAGGATCCGGGAGACAGAGTGAGAATAAAGCAGCAGATCCATTGTGGCGACCCCAGAGAGACGCAGCTAGAATAGGAAGATGTTGAACTAGTTTTGGGCAAGCTGCTATTGTAGCGTGTTATTGCTTTCAAGGTTTTCTCTCAGCGAGTCAAAGTTTTGACTTTGCACATCACTGCTGATCTCAAACCATTTCTATCTCCAAGAAGAAAATGATGACCTGATTTGAAGTAGGTAAATTTGCCTATTGGGGTAGGATTCCCCTCTGCCATGCCCTTTGTTGAATGAAGTTGCATTCAAATTAATCAAGCTTTTCAGATCTTGTGGCAAAAATGATCAAGTTATCAATCCTGAAAAAAAGGACAGTTTGGGGGATTTTATATATCATTAATTTGAATTTATCATGACAACGATGTATCAAAACTCTTATGACAAGAAATGTATCATGATAAACGATATAATAAATGTTTGGGAATCTTCTTCACATGACATTTATGTATGCATCTTATTGTTTGAACAGATGATCTTGACACTTTCAAATATCTGGAAATTGAATCCAAGAATGCCCCAGACTTGTGGAAATCCACAATACTCCACCTGACATGTTGCCTAGTTTCTTTAGAGTCGTCAGTGATGCAACTCAAGGAAGTTGTGCATCTTAATTTTTAAGTTCTGGTGTTGCTTTGCTTTAAATTCTGCATTTCAAATGATAGTTTTTACCTTGATTTCTAAGCAAGAACCCCCAGCCCCAGGACAAATATAGAAATCCCACACAAACAGTGTAATCTAATTGGATAAACTTTGCTCTGCGCAATAGTTTGATTCGGTGCCCAGAACCAGGCATCTCTGCAAAGGGCATGCAGAATGAACATAGTGACATTTCAGAGTGCTTCGCAGTCATTCGTTTATCCCCCATTCCTCTCCTGCTCTCTTTCGCAGCTCCTATGTAAACCAAAAGCTGATCCTAAGCAGCAGAGTGGCTGACTGAGTGCCTGTCTGCCAGACACGCCGACTGTGCCCAGAGGTGGATTAATGTGGTTACTATCGAATCCCTGGGTTAGAATCGATCCACTCATTCGTGGCATGAATGCGGAGGGGGGGATCAGTGCGGCGCAGCCGTTCCTGAGTTTGTCTGCACAGATCTTTCTGGGTGCCGTCTGCATGCATGACCTTTTACACCGCGCTCATTTGCTTACTTTGATTTCAATGCGGTGCTCTGAGGTTTATTGTTCTGCTGCTCATTCAGCTTTCCCATTTCAGTTCTTTTTTTTTTTTTATTCCATCTGTGGTTTAAGTCACAGCAAATCGCCTGCCTCCATTTCTATGATGAATGACGAGCTGTTTTCATGATGGGTCTCTTCATTGCCTGGTGGAGGTCCATTAAATCTGCTCTAATTGTATTTTCCTGGCTGATTTAGCCACATGTCTCCAGCACACAGGTCTCATTGAGGTCAAGATTGAATTGGACCCAGGTATATTAGCCTCTAACCAGATAAAATGTACCTGTAACTTTTTTGTGGCATGTCTTCATGTCTGATTTGACTGCGGTAACAGTTCATAGGTGCTTAGGGAAGATTTTGTTTCAATGAGAATCCTTTCTAAGCTTCATAGTGATTTTAGAGCACTACCATGTCCTTAATTAAAAATAGTCCAAAAAAAAAAGAATACTAGAAAATGTCTTTCAATCAATTGGATCCACATTTAAGACTCAAAATGTTTTTCGTCTTGTTTAGATTTAACATTTTTGCTTAGTTTCTCTTAAAAGATAAACTAATATCAAGGAGTATCAGTTAGAAAAAAACAACTTTTTTTTATATTTTACTTAAAAAAATCTAACAGATAACAGACTGCATACAAACCTGAAACAATAGATTTAATCAGTAAAAGCGAAAGCATGCGCATAGATTGTTGACAAATTTAATTCCCCTCACAAGCACCGCCACAAACACACCCTGACCGTGATTGAACTACTGAGTTTTGGCAATCATTATCCTGTCACCGCTGTCGGCCACCGCCTGCCACTTCTCACCTCTGGTCTTCAAATTACTTCCTTCCACTTGTTTCCTGCCCACTTGATGGCTTCTTGTCTCCATGGGTGGGTCTCTTTAAATAAGACCATGCAGTACCATGCAACAGCTTGTGATGGATTGTCCCATTACTCTGGACATTCCCTGCTGCTTGCCTTTTGTTGGACAGAGCACACCACAGTGGCTTGTGAGCTGGATCCTTGAATGTGTTTGTATTTGCAGGTAGGTTTTGGTTCACTGTTTATTAAAAGGCCTTACTTGGCTGTTTGTTGTTTTCTAGATGCAGCAGTGTGCTGCTGTTATGACGCTGTTGCGAGTCTAGTTTGCAGAAATATTTATTGTAAATCAATTGGCTGAAAAGTGCAGAAGGCAGCTTGTAAAAATGATGTCTGTATTAATTTTCTCTTGTAGAAGGAGACTTTTCACATTGCTTAGTTAAGTTATGATGAACTGGACTCAGTTCAGTAGTAACAGCATTTAATTCATCTAAACAGTAGTTTTCTAGGCTCAGTAAAGGTGTGGACTAACTAGCCTGCAATTGCCACCGACACTTGATGTCAAGCATTCAGAGGACTTGTTTTAATGTTTGTCTCATGACAATAGGGGCGTTCTACCATGAATTAGATGCTGTCATACTTTACTCTGAGGTAGAGAAGCGAAGATCGGAATGTTTTTTGCTTTTCTAATTGCAGTTTCCTTTTAAATATTTTCTTACCTCTGACTTGGCATTTTCTGTACTTAGTCAGAACTTCTACACTGAAGCATTGTTGCCACCACAACTGAGTAGAGCAGAGAAACGGAGTTTATTGATCAGAAGAAGAAAGGTGTTTTTAAGTAAGAGCTTGTCCCTAGTCGGGTCCAAATGAGCAGAAAATCATCCAGTTCTGATCACTGGATGACTTCTCGTGCTTTTCGACTCCAATGTTTCCACTTTGACCAAGTATTTCACATATTGATGACCTTTTGGCCCTATCATTTCTCCATCTGGATTTTCTTTCCCAAGTTTTGCATTAGGTCAGTCTTTCTACATGTTTTCCATCTTCCTCCTACAGCTGAAAGACATTCCCGGTTGGCTCACTGGCTAACATGAATTGCCTTTAGGTATGACAGTGGGTGTGTGTGTGGTTGTTTTGTCCATTTTGTGTCTCTGTTTTCTCCCTGATGGACTGCTGACCTGTTCTGGGTGTATGCTGCCTCCCCGCCCATTGAACCGTGGATACGGGGGCCAGCCTGTGTCACGACACTGAACAAGATTAAGCGGCTATAGAAAATGGATGGATTAATGTTCATTCTGTCATTACATCGATGGCCGCCTTCCAGGGCAGCTGTTTATGTATTCTGCACTGTTGACCTCTACCACTGAAGTATTCTTTGTGGATGGAAAAAAATACTTTTACACAAGTATACTAGACAAAAAGTTAAACTTTTCCTGAAATTCCTGTATATCTCTAAGTTGCTCTTTTGCCCAAATGTGACTGAGCTACAAAGTATGTTGAGATAATCTAAATGTCTTTTACAAACCCACAAAATCTAAACAGAATCTGATTCTTTTTTTATTTTTTATTTTTTTATGTTAAGCTGTAAAAAAAAATCTACAGCTTAAGAGATCGGCGATCGCTTCCTTCAGGAGACTTGGAGAGTCTTGTAAAATCAATCTACCGATACCGTTCTCGCTGTGTGTCATTGCACGACGTCCAACATGGTGTACATCTAATTGGTACAAATGTAAATACATGAAAACCAAAGAGCAGATGGTCTTGTGCACAGCGGAACTGCGAACTGTAAAAGATAACAGAAGCTTTGGAGTTCAAGGGGACATCTGTGGATACCGAGAGTGTGCTTGTGGTCCAAAAAAAATCATAAACACGTTGGAAGAACTCATACTGACAGATGAATTGCATCTCATCTGAACTTGCCAGGGTGTGCACCGCTGCAGTACAGTAACCGGAGTAGCTGCAAAAGGTAATCATAAGCACAAAAATCTACAAATTTCATTTTTTTCATCAGTTTAGAAATATACAGTGCCTTACAAAAGTACGCATTCCTTACCTTAATTGTACTTTATTATTATTCAAGCACAATGCTGGGGTAGGACTAAAAGTATCTAACCAACCCATACAGACTAATACCAACTGGACCTTTTAACAAAATCAGAATCAGAAATACTAAATATACATAGGAGGAATTTTCATTTACAAACCTGACACCTGACTTAAAGTAAAAAAAAATTATAATGACATCCCTAAATTCCTTGTAATTGTACGTCGAGAAATAGTCCAACAATTTAGGACTATTTTGTTCTAAATTGTTGGACTATTTTGTCACACAGTTTTTCACAACGTGGCGAACCTCGCCCCATGATTGCTTGTGAACGCCTGAGCCTTGCAGGGATTTTCCCTTTATACTCAATCACATCATTTTCCTATTTTTAATTAACCTGTTCAGCTGTAGAATGTCAGTAATAAGTATTTTCTGTTAGCTTTTCTCAACGTTCCCAGTCTTTTATTACCCTTTTCTCAACTTTTTTGGAACGTGTTTCAGGCATCAAGTTTTAACATGAGTGAATTATTGCAAAAACCACAATAAAGTTTGGACATAAAACGCATACTTGCCTTTGTAATGTACTCAATAGAGCATAGGTAGTTTTTATGTTTTATACAACGTCGCTTGCACTACTTTGACTACTCCCTTGAGTTCTTCCTCTTATATAATATCTTTATCCACTTCTCATTTAATATTTTACAATACCCCTCTTCCTGATTAAAACATCCAAAAACAGTGCATATATGAGTAATTTGCTAGCAGATGGTTCTGACCATTTATTCCACTGTCGATGTGATACACAAACCCTCATTCAAAGCAATGTCACTCCAGCTTTCTGTGCCATTAGTGCCAATTGAAGTTGGACTACAAAGGGATCTCTTTTTTTTCCTCTCTCTTCCTTATTCCTGGATCTAAATCAGACCAATTGGACAGACTCTGACAACATCATATAAATGTGGAACAAACCTTGTGAAGCCTGATACAACCCCTGTTTGTGCTTTTCTATTCAAGTGCTGCTACTCTCCTTTCTTATTCCATCAGCTTAAATCTAACAGGAAACACCTCCCTTATTAATTTCATCTAATCAACCAAGCCTAGAGCTGGTATTCCTTTCACTTAAACACACGGGGACCAATCACTTATCACACCCCTTTTAATCAATCCAAGTAGCTGCACCTGCATCCAACACCGCTTCTGGCTCTCAAGGCTGACGCAAACATTAGCTGTGTTTAGGTTCTCACCGTTGCCTTTTTTCTCCACCTGTAGCTTGAATTCTCTTCTGTTGATTAGTTTCTTGATGTACTATCTTTTATTTTATTTTATTTTTCCAAGACATTTAACTAATGTGCAGGGACCCAGCGCTCAGCCTCTTTGTACGCCTGCTGTTATTTCCCAGTTAAAAACATCTTTGATCACTCCATTTGAAAAGGTATGTTAGGGTAAGAAAGCTACTTTCAATACCACTGTGCTGCTACAGGCATAAGTTACTCTTAAAACATTCATATAATCCTCAAGCTATTCTACTGCCTTAAACAAGCTTTTGTCAACAATTAAGATGCATACCTGAATTGTCAATATGAAGTACCCAAGTTTAATAAGGGGGATGTTGGATATTCTCATTTATAAGAAGAATAAAGAGCAACTACAATATAGAGAGAAGTTGTACGGGTATTTAAATGATAGTGCTGCAAATGTGATAGATGAATTTAGTTGCACTTTTAATGGTACGTTTCATTTCTTGGAGCGCTTCAGTTGTCCAACCATGAATTAAATGTGATTAAGCACAATGTTTTGATAGCCACACAAAAATACCTGATTTCTGCCAGACCTTTGGAATAAAAACACACGTCATGATTGGATCTAAGGAAATAAAATAACAGAGAACAAAACATTGACATCTATCAATCTAAAAAGAGTTACACAGCCATTTGTGAAGCTTTGGGACTCCAGTGAACCACAGTGAGTGTCATCATCCACAAATGGAGAAAAATTGGAAAAGTGGTGAACATTCCCAGGAGCAGCCAGCCAACCAAAAGTACTTCCAGAACACATTAGAGGTTACAAAGGAACCTGGAACCTTCAATATACTGCAGGCCTCACTTGCCTCATTTAAGATAAGCGTTTATGATTCACCAATGTCAAAATCATAACTACTTCTAAGGCTAAAATGACAGGCGAACTGATGCTTCCAAATGAGCCTGGAACGAACCAGCTGTGAAGGAAACGGTGGGGAGACTAAGATTGAACAAATATTTTACTTGAGTAAGTCAAAATATACTTGATTGTTCATTTACGTTCAGAAATGGTGGGAATAATTCCTCCACAACTGCTGGCTAAGTAGCCTAACTTGCTAACTTCACATTCAAAACAATTATGAAAGTGAGTCTCAAATCTTTAAAACAGTGTGTGAAAACAAAATGTAAAGTAGTCATCTTGGCTAAAGGCTAAAAGGTAAAAAAAAAAAAGTACTTTCACTTCCTGGTTCTTGAAGTCCCTGAATATTTCCCTATATTCTTTTCTTGTCTTTATTTATCATAGAAAAATCCATAAATATTTTACTTTTTTTCTTGTCCCAATAGTTGTAAACAAATAAATCAGGCTTTGTTAGCTTTTGTTCTTCAACTCAATTGTAAACCTAATTTCAGCGTCTGTGGAAATCTTTGTCAACATATTTTCATCTTTATCTTGTAACATTGCTAGAGCCACTTCTTAGTAATTTATTTCACTTTCGCCGAATGGAAACACTTTATTTTTGCATGTGCACCCCCACTGCTGACTTCATGAAAAACAACCAAACCATCCGACCTATTTATTGTACAATACTTTAAATATTCAAGTATTTGTATTTAGCATAAACCTTTAGGTTTCTGTTTTAATTGTTAGATTTTTTTGTGATATTTATGGGTGACCTTGAGATACAAGAGACTGAGTTTAGATTAGCAACTTATCTTCCAGGATAAAATGAGATGTGGCGACTTTAGAGGAAGCTGTAAAGGGCAGAAAAAGACACAGAAACACCCGACAGTTCTAATCTTTCTCTTTACTTTGCAAGCATGAACCTTTAAAATTCAACAATATTTGTCCCCCAAATAGCGTCTTCCATGGGCTGTCAGCCTTAAGACTGTCCCTGAACATGTAGATGCTATCAGACACAAGAGAGGCTTGCACATAGAAAAACACACATACAAGCTCTAAAATCCAGTGCACAACCATTTCTTAGATATGAACACTTTGTGCACCCGTCAGCATAGGTATGCCAATACGTGCGCTCACATGAAAAACCCACGCAGAAGCACTCACAGGGCCAAGTGAGGTGGAAGAAGAATCCTATCAGCTGTCCACCTACGGAGTGAAAAAGCTGGAACCTTTCCTCAAGATAAACATACACACGTTCTTGTTTTCTTAACTGCGGTAACTGCAGAGGTTTGCATCTGACAATAAAACTGCGAGGCCGATGACGTTGCTCTGCGCTAATATATTAACCCTGAGGCGTGGTGAAGAAGCGGCCCTGCATCATGACTTGATTTAAAAAGTGCATGACTTGAGTTTAAAGCGAGTTTTTGTGTCTGCTCTGCAGGATGTTTATTCCCACTGTGCAGGTCAAAGGTATGATTTTTTTTTAATATTGGTCTGGAAGAAGGGGGAAATTATAGAGTTGCCCCAAAAATGGCCAAACCTCACTTTGGTTTGGTGTAATGCCAAAATTAAAATTTTCCAATAAACAAATTCTACAAGAAGTTAAGTTCTGTAGAAATCCCAAACTTAAGACATTTTCGTTATGTGTATATCATAAGTTTGCATGACCACTGACCTTTAATGACTTACGTTTGACACTCCCAGTTTTAGTGGATAGATAAAAGTAAAAATTCCTGAATAGAATTCATAATAAACACACACATTTGCAAATCAGGTGCAGTGTCACCAAAATGCAACCAATCAAAGTCCATAATGTGGTTTAGGTGTGTTTGAAATAGAGCAACAGTAACATTTCATTGCGTGCTAGAAATATGGTTAACCAAGTTGTCCAAAACGTTCAGAGAAGAGATCATTGCCTTTAACAAATGAGGAAAGGGATCGAGAAAGATCTCAGAGATCCTGGAAATTCCTAGAGACGCAACAGAAAGCAGAGTTGGCAAGATCAGAGTTAAAGGAACAGCAGCTACCCCACCGTTTGGATGAATGAGGAAGATGCCAATAGTTGCTATCAATTTCCTGAAGAGGCAAGTAGTTAAAACCTTTGACTGATGGCAAAATATTTGCAGTAAGACTTGGTGGCAGTTTGAAAACATGCTAGCACCAACTCTGAAAAATACAGACTATCCAACCATATGTTTCTACTTGTCAAATCACAGTAAATTCTTGGCATTTACCATTTAAACAAATGGTAAATGTGTTTACCATTTACCATAAATGTTGCGGGAGTACTTATTTAAATGCATCCTAACAACTCTACACAACCATTCAATACAAATTCTGATTTGTACTTTCCAGCCACAACAAAGATGTGCAATAATTTATAACTTTATGGTGTATTAGATGTGGTCCAGCATAAGATTCTCAGTGTAGGCTCACCTAAACTAAAAATGCAGTGCTTGTGTATTGCTAGGCATATTCACAGGACTTTGAAAAGAAAAACCTACAACATGATCTACCAGATGCATATTGCATTCTGACACCTCTTAATACTTCATTTTTGCAAACAGACTGCACTGGCTATCCAGAGGCAGACAGTAACACCCATCTCTTCCCACATTAATGTGTGTCCATTATACAGCTTTCTGCAGAAACAAAGATCTTTGATGCACTGCACATTCTCCTGTAGAGAGCCCTGGAGATATGACAGGCCTGTGAATTTGGGCTGGACACTCCACAACATGCCAATCATTCCAAACCTCCCAAAATCCTTCCCATAGCCTCTGAGAGATTATCTCTCTTGCTGTAAAGAAAAAAAAAAGTCTTAATAGCGGTCATTAATCATTCTGGTAATTAGGGGAATAAAAATAAAACCCTCCCACATAGCTCCATCACTCACGTCCCCCCCCCCTTCCCATTACTCACTCCACCGCAATATTTTGTCATTACTTTGAGTGTGAAATATCATTGGTTTAGCTTCACATCCTTGCTTTTAGCTGTTCATCCAGATGCTCAGTAACATTTGGACTCTGGGATGTCGGTACATTGTGTCTGGGAGAAAACGCAGCCACTGGCAGCAGGCTTCACGGAGGAATGGCGCCTCTGTTCCACAGACTCCAATGCCAGCGGCACCGCTCACCAGCTAAAACCTTCTCTAATTAGCTCCCTGCCAGATGAAGAGACTTTGCGTTTTACGTCTTGTGTGTGTGTGTTCTGCGCTGCATCGCTGGCTTTTGGGCGTTTCTTATCCGAACTGGACCGTGTCTCTGGAGCCTGCCTGGCCAGCCGTGAGCCTCGGCGCCGAAGCCCATTTCGGGGTATTACAGGCTGAGCTAGAAAAGGTGCTGTGAATGCCCGAGTAGATTATCGAGCAAAGTCCCTTGTGCTGCTTTGCGCCTCTTCACATTACATCCAATACATACACAGGGTCTGTGGCGCTGCATGCACCTTGCATCAAAGCAGATTTTCCTCCCATCACCTGGGAGCGGGGCCAGTTTGTGCCGCACTCACCAGCGAGGCTGTTTAGCAGTCCATTTACATTTATCAAACAATTTAGGTTAGGACTCTGCAAGGTTAGGATTTATTGGGCGCCAATACAAAATCACGAGAAAGTGCTTACACCTGCAAGCCCCCCCCCCTCCCGCCGGCACCTTCCCAATCATTGCAACATAAACAAGAAATCCTCAACGAGCTGCCAATTCTTCCCATGTGCTTTTTTTTCTTCTTCTTCTTCCCCCTAGAGTTTACTGTGTATTGCTGCTCTGAGATTGTTGGATACAGCAGACACATATCCCAGGATCTCTTTTTAGATTTAGCCTGCTAGTGGCTGGTCTCGCATGGCTGCATGAGCCTGTCGTCTGACGCTGTGCTGAGAATCCATAAAGCTGCCCTAAAGATTTAAGCCCGACAATTTGTGTCGTCTTTGTGGGCTTTTTTTTTTCTTTCCTCCTGAGAGCATTAATTCCTGCCCTTCATGCTTCCCTTTTACACTTCACACACAAAGTGGAGGTAGCGGTGTGTGGGGGGGTAAGATTCACCCAAGATAAAGTAGATGTGAATATCCAGTTGGAATGAAATCCTAGCGTTTAAGAAAGCTAAGATTCAACAGGCCATGAGAAAGCTTAGAAAGAAAAAGATGCCAAGGTGAGGATATTATGATGCTGGGAGCAAATAACAGAATGATCTAATGAAAACAGGAGGTAAATGAGAGAACCAAGATTGGATGAAGATGGTGAGAAAAGAAGCAAACGGGCAATAAAAATGGTTGACAATCATTAGTCATGGGTGTGGCGGCTGCACATTTCCAAACATTTCTTAGGTGCAACTCAGTTAAAGATAGAAATTAAACAAAAATTAAAACTGCATATCTGTTTGTGTTTTATTAGTTTGTTTGTACAAGCTAGCATTAACCAGCAAGGCTATAGCTAATACAGGAAGTCAGAAAATAAGCCATTTAAACCTGACCATGATTTTTGCTGTGCAGCAGCCATTTTGGGAGATCATGTTGTGGTGTTGATGTGGACAGTTATCAACATAGCTACGGTACTAATTACATAGGACTTCAACTTATCTAATACTAATCAACAATAGTCAGCAACGGATATGAAAAGCTTATATTGTGATACATTTGTCAGCCGTATTGTTCATTTTTCTTCTAAAAATTGTCTTCCTGTGGCTTCCCAGAGGAGAAAAAACATTGAAAAGCTGCTTTTTGGTGATCATCCTCATGAGTTATTTCACCACTGCAGTAAAGTGATAAGCAAACTGCCAAAAGCATAGCAGGGAAAACAGAAAAAAAGCTCTTTCTCTGCAGCACAACCAAAATTTCAGCTTTGTATTTATGTATGATCTAATCTCGAAACTTCCTAACTCGTTTAGAAATCAATCATGTTTTCAAAAAGGCATCTGTCTTTACCGAGACGGGGGACTGATTGTAGCGAAACAATACCCCTCAGCAATGCATCTGTTAGGGAGACACAGCTCCTCCATTATAAATGGGCCTTTTTACAGGCTGTAGACTGAGCCGGACAGATTACCACCAGCGGAAAATCTCCTCACAAAGCATTCGATTAGAGCCGTTCCTTTTCGTTCTCACCTCCCCGTTCCCAGACTTCTGTTTCCGAGGAAGTCCGCGGCGATACTCCCAAAGAGCTGGTACCGGCTTGACGTTCTGAGCTTCCCAGAGAGACATATTCATTACCATGCAAATTAGTGTGGGAGTTGTTGACTTAAAGCATTCGTCATAGTTCATTTCAGAGTATGTAAGTGCTATTAATTGGGGGAGACGCTCACAAGAAGGAGAGAATTGTCAGTTGGTAATTGTCATTGTAGGGAATCCCGTTTAAGAAGTTTCTCCCTCCAGTCTCACTGAGGAGCCGAGAGGGGCCTCTAGCCACCGCCTTGCCATAACACAGCCCCCGTAATAGGATAATAAAGCCTCCTATCTGGTGAAACTCTCAACAGAAATGATTTTGACATGATTTCAGAGAGCGCCCCGTTCAATGAAGGCCCTCAAACAATCTGCGAATCGGCAACCTGCCTGATTGGACGGCGTCAGGAATCCTGCTTAGTGGAGACTTGGGAGTGTTTCAATTCAAACTGTACTGCTCTTTCTTTCTTTTCTTTTTTGTGTGTTTTCATATAAGCAGCAGTGTCATACCTCGGGGGGTGCGGGGGTGAAGAGGGAATCAGATGAGTCGCCATTTCTAAAACTGGGGCGGCTGCTCTATCGCTGTTGTGATAATGTGTGATCCAGCCTGATAGGGTCAGAGGCAGGTGACAGACAAACAGCCTGCAGCAAATCCAGATGGAGTTGGCGTCTGCAACGCGACGCTCACTGCAGCTCTGCAGATCTTCCCCTCTGAGGGCAAAAGGCATGCAAGGTTTTGGTCAAATTGATTATCCTGTCTGTAATGTTTAAAACTCAAAGCTGACTTTTTTTTTTCTGTTTAATTAATATGTATAACTTGCATATCATCTTTAAGATCATTGTTTTCATTTCATGCAGATTTATCGTTTTGCACTTTTGTTTTTTTTTTACATTGTGTATTATATTTAAACATGAATAAGTTAAACTTTTTGATCCAAAACACTACAAGTGGTGAAAATTAACACACCAAAAATGCCATCCTCATAGTGAAATGTGGTGGTGGCAGCATTATTATGTGGGAATGTAGTTCCCCTTTTTTAAACACTGTAAGCAAAAGAGAAGCTGGCATTGGGGCAAAATCAGCATTGACAAAATCAATGCTGACAAAATCAGCTCAATGCTGATTTTGTCAAAAATAATTATTGCATAAAGAATCAATTTCAATATTTTATATTTTCTCTATTTTTCTCTTGCTTTTGCTTCACAATTAGAAGACAATTCCTTCTAATTAGCTTTCATATGCTTTTTTTAAATATAGAAACTTGTTGCATATTATTTGTCTTTCCAAACTGCTAATCTTTGCATACAATTAAAGTGAGAAATTTACACATACACACGAGCAGCATACATACCTTTAATAACGTCTTTTAAATAATTTATTCATGGTGGACTGATAATACAAAAACTACTTCCAGTTTAAACGTAGAAGCTCGAACGTTTGTAACCTGCAGCTTCATCCTCGAAGGCGGGGCTAGATCCACCCGGGCATTTTGCACAGTTTAATGGTTGCCACGGGAGATGAACGAATTTCTCAGCCATTCATGAAAGAGTGAAGACAACACTCCAAATATGGTTTTAACGAGGGAGTAACTCTGTATGACATAAAGCTCAAAAAAGTAAATTTTACATAATGCTGCCCTTGTAAAGAGATGCACCGTGTTGTAATATTTTTGGTCATTTTTTTATATAAAGCATACTCAACAAAAAGCCAAGTATGAATATGCATCTTATAGGCTCAAACAGGAATAAAAATGAGTAAAAAAGCAACAGAAAAAGTATCACACCAAAATCTGATAGTCCCATCTTTCTTTCTAGAGGTACATTCAGGTCATTTTTTGCCCTTTTATAATAATAGCAAATATGATGCCACTTGTTCTTTTTTACTTAGTCATCTTTTAGCAGTGGGCACCTCACCGAGCCAGGTGGCAACACACAAGTACATCTGTTCTCTATTTGTAAAGGACAGCAGAACAATGTGTGTGTGGAACAGGTGGGTCACTCTGTTCCCACCATATTGTTTGCTAGAGATCAGCACTCACTCCCTGCCGGGCGCATGAAGCCGCGTTATCCCAACGCTCTGTTTCTGGTACTCAAACATCTGTGCTGAGATGTTAATTTGTTGCTGCAAGGGCAAAAAAAAAAAAAAAGAGGCAGCGAGTGGGTTCAGCATCGACTGAATTCTGTCCAGGTTGAGCCGTGGACAGTGGAAGCATTCCCCTCACGTGTGCAGTCGTCGCCAGTGAGCATAATCGCCTGCTCTGTGGGGATTGGATCATTTCCCACATGTTGAGGGGAGAGAAGATACATGGACTGCATCACATGTGTGTGCGCATTAAGAGTTCAGGTGACTAATATGTGTTGGGTCCAAGGCAATCGGAGATGTCGGCATGAGGTGACGGGATAGAACATGCTTTGACTGTAGACAGACATTTCCATTAAGTGGAGTGGATGATTCCACCTTATCATCCAATCATCTCCGGGCTGGGGATACTGCCTCGGCTCTATTTCTACCTTATTTTTCCTCTCCAAACAGAACAAATATGTTCTGTTTTTTTTCTTTTTCCAGCAGCACTTGGTAGTTTTGTCAAATTTACTGTAAGATTTGTTTATTAAACACATCAGGGGTTTATTGATTTCTCATTTCAGTAATCAGATGTTTTCTCTGAAAGGAGTGTGGCATGTTGTAATTAATTGGACATGATTATTTTTTGTTTGTTTAGTGAGAATAATTTCTCCTGTAAGACTATTTTTTAGTTGCAATTTTGTGTTTTGGATGCTTCAAATTACCATAAAATTCCTAATAGAGAAACAATAAAAAAGAAAAAAAAATTCATACACACCAACAAACAATAACCCCAAAAATCACACACAAAAAGTAGTAAAGAACTCCAACCGAAGCTCATATGTTTGTAAATATTTGCACTACAAACTAGAGAAAAATAGTTGGTAAGATTTTGTGTTTTTGCAGTGAATGCAAACACCTGTCAGTAATCAGGAAGGATTCATAAACTGGCATGTAGAGATGATTCCCCCTGCACTGAAAATGGAGAATTTCCAAACTATAAAACCTCCATTTTGGTTGATAACATGACCAATATTTAAGAAGAAATACTTCCATTCTGAAGTAGAGATGTGTTGCTGGAGCCATCAATTTGGGACATGACCTGGGCATCAACACCAATGACTAGTGACTTTTAACTTGAATCTTTTATGTAATTTTACTTTTAGATTCTGCAGATGCATATATTTTTGTTTGGTTGTTTGTTGTTTGTTCCTTCTTCAGTTGGGCCAGGAGTCTGAAATAAAGCTTAAAACTTGACATGTACAGTAAAAGACTTGCATGTCTTGACTTTGGACTCAACGTAGAACTTGCATGTATTTTCTTGTTGCAAGAAAATACATGCAAGTTTTGCATGTATTTTCTTCACTTACAACATGAGTTGTAAGTGAAGTTACAACTCATGTAACTTCACTTACATGAGTTGATTTGTAAGTGAAAAAAAATGAATTATAGTTGTGACTTCTTGCAAAACAACTTTTTTAAAAAAAATATTCTGAAGATATAAAGCATCACATTTAACCAAAAGCAAGGTCAATTTTTAAACCCTTTGTCATTTTTCTGACAGATTTCAGTGGCTGCCGAAAATAAGACACAACGTCTGTTTCTAAACTTGTTACTAATTTCGAGGGTTATTGTAAATTAACCCACAGCGGCAAATTATATAGTTCCTGGAACGCCTAGAGGATCAATGCTATTAACCCACATGCTCCAGCGGAATAAGTGAGCTTCTAACTCACTAAATGTGAAGAAGAGCCACACAAAGCTCAGTTTGAACTATCACTGATGATGTACTAAAATAAACCCTTCAGAGGTTTTAGTTTGCCTCCTGTTAGAAGAGATCTGAACTTTATTTTCCTGTTTAATTGGTTCAGGATGAAAATAAACAGCTTTTTTCTTTTGGTCTTAAACAAAATAAAACTTGTCAGCAGGTTGTCAAAAATTGCCAATGGCAATATAAACGCATAATATTTATATAGCAACGCTTTTGTGTTGCTTTTTTTCTTTTACTTAAAGCTAAAAATTACAGCCCGTTGCCATTGCTGGAGGCTACAATGAGATATGTCATTGTGAGGCTTGACATTTAATCAGCTCCACAATTAACCGGCTGACTCCGTGAAACTTTAGCTCCGCTTTAAAGCGCGCGATCTTCTTCTCCTCCTCTGTCTCTTCTCCGTGGTGAGCCACTGTCTCCCAGATATTCAGGGAGCTGAAAAGGCTTCTCGCTTTCTCTTAATCCATGACAGTAAGAAGGAGCCTGCTGGGTTGCCAATATGAGGACTTTGTTCGCTTAAATCACTGAGTGGCAGGCTAAGTTCAAAGCCCGCTTTCTCACTTGCCCGACAAAGAGAAAGTAGTTCTTGTCTGGGCAGATCAAAGGGAAGAAGAAAAAGAAAGGTCAGGGTTTTAGATGCTCCTGCAGCGCCGCGCTGGCAGAACACGAAGCTCCCCACCAAGTTTTCTATTACTGACACAATAAGTGCTAAGCTCATGCTAGGTAATATGCTATTACACTTGTCGGTGACAGTTTATTATTGCCCCAGATGAAAGGAAAATCTGGAATTTACAAGCAGAATCTTAAAATTGCCTCTTAATACTTTGAAAAATGTTTCCTTATAGGTGTTTTTAAAGCTACATTTTCTGTTCTATTGTTTTGATCTGTTATCAAAAATACAGAAAAAAAAAAAAATCCAAAATAAGCATAAACACTATATGTAAAAATAAATCATTTTGTCATAATTTCATCAGACAAAAAAAAAAAATTATGTTGCTGCAATAAACTTTAATATTGTTGTTTTTACACTATGTTCAAGCAATACAATGGTAGTGGCATAATAATGCAAAGACAAAGATGAACAAAACTTTTAATCCTACTGAATATTTAACACTGGAACTGGAAGACATTTTAAATATCCAAAATAAATTGGCAAAGCAACAGAAATGACTAAATTAATTATGAAGTCACAAATATACTTAAATAAAAGGCCAGTTGAGGCCAAAGCACCAGGCTCAAGACTTTTGTCATCCAATTTTTGATAGAGAGAAAAGAAAAACAATAAATCATGCAAATCCAATCAATCATTTGAGCTCCTTTTAAGTTATCATATCATAATTGATTTATTGCTTATTGCAACCGCCTGGTCAAAACAGACAACTGTTCTTTTTAATTTCTTTGTGTTATTTCCAGTAATGCACCTAGCACTGTCCCGTGCTGCGTTCAGGTTCAAACTGAGGCCAGCTGAAGGTCACGTTTATGTCACCGTTCGCTCCTGAGACTGGAGCCGCTCTCGCCATCTGGTGTCACGTTAGCCCATAATGGATTGTGACGTGGCGGTGAACTTTAACTGGAGAGCCTTTTTCTGTCTCATCCATACAGCCAACGTCAACCATGTGTTCAACTCGGTTTATGTAAGACTGAAGGTGAACCGTCTCCCAGAGGTGATCATTTGCAATCAGTGAAGGATTTTCCCAAATCAATGAACAGCAGATGAAATCATCCTTATCCCTACTGCATGTCTATTGCATTTCAGTGGCACAAAAACACACAAGGTCTTAGATGAGATACTCGATCACCCGTCTTGAAATTCTAGCTGCTTACTACTGAAAGCGACACTGACGGCATGAGCTACTTTCTGATTAATATTGACCACTTGGGGGCACTCAGATATTTGAAATTGAATCCCCAGTCACCCTGTGAATTGAGTTATTTTTTTTAATTACTATTTTTAAATCATACAAGATTTAAGCATCATGAGAAAAGTAACACACCTCATCATGATGCAGTTGAACACTGTGAACTGCATCATATATTCACTGTTTTACAAAAGCTCTTTCAATATCTCCTGGTGTAATATATGGCCTAACTCATTTTTGCCTAAAATAACATTTTTGCATTTGCAAAGCCCAAACAGATGGAAACGTGGAAAACAGCCTTTTGAAAATATTTTGAGGGCTAAAAAAAGGCAAACTTTATTAATTTCTGTCTTCACAAAGGAAAATGGACATTCATAATTTGCTGATGTCTTTCTTCAAGGAGACATGAAACCTTCTGCATGCCTGTTGCCTAAACCGTCATGAAAAGGCCTCTGATAAGAAACACACTCAACAACAAGGAATATACCACAAAAAGTTAATAATTTTGCATGAGAATACATTATGTTGGGTGGTTGTTCCTTTAGTTGTCATCAAAAAGTGTTCAGCTGTTTAACTTTGAAACTAAAGGAAGTTTGTGATTTTTGGACTTTGACCAAACTCTGCCAGCAAGTTGTCAACAAAGCCCTCGTTTTAAAGGAAATAGTGTAGATTGTAAAGACGAGAGAAAGTCTGAGAGAAATGGGCTATTTAATAGATGCAGCTGTTGAGCAGAGACCATTTCTTTTTTTTTTTTTTTTTTCCCCCCCCGTCTCATTTTTTTAAGCATCTGTCCTCATTTTTCCCTTTGAATTACTTAAAACTGTAGTTTCCAGCCCAAGCAGCTGCCTGTATGTTGTTGCGGCTTCTTCTGTTTGCTAAAATAAAAAAAATTGAGAAACTGTTTTATATAGATTTTTTTTTTTTTTTTTAAATGAAGACATCCCATTAAGTATTGATTTCTGTCAACATTTGTGTTAAATCTTTTTTTCTACCACTAGAAAATAGTGATTTCATTATGAGTAAACACCAAGAATTAATATAATTTTACTAATTAAACAAAAGATGAGCATAAAATATTTACATTTTTTTAATTCTCAGCCAGACCTTGGTGGATTTATTCTTTATTTTTCAGTCTGTGTCTTCTTGCAGGGTCCAGTTTTGCTCTTGCAAATTTTTGACTTTTTTTTTTTTTTTTTTTTTTTTAAGAGATTGTGTTGCAATTTTCTCAGGCAACCTGTCAAACATTGTATCTGTTTTGGATTTTATGAGCAAAGCATCCACACACCATATTGGGTCCATGCCAAAATGTTTATTTTAGACTCATATTTTCAGAACTCTTAACTCGCATTTGGGTAAACTTTAGATTTTGTTGTTGTTGTTTTTTTCTGGAAAATTTTTTTCCTTCCTCCATCATACTGGAGTTCTCTCTTTCTTGTATATTTTAATATTTTAAACCTCTTTTTTAGTGTTGTACCTACCAAACTCAAAAGCTGCTAAAATCATCCAGCACTGACAGTTTCTCTGTCCAAGAATTGAATTCTGTGGTGAATTATAAACTTTAGATGTTTCTGTGACTAAACACTGAATAACAGGAAACATTGATCACTTTGCCAAACAAAAACAGGCCAGATTTCTACGCTTTAAATACTTCTCAGTCTTACCCTCATGATTAATTTAGCTTCTAAAACATTAAATAAGAAATTGTGATCTCTGTGATGATTGGGAACTTTTAAAAATATATTTCAGCTTTCTGTCTTTTTTGACAAATTCTCACACATCTCAGCTGCAGATGTCCGGAGTTTTTCTCCTTTCTTGTTTTTGTGTTTTTTTCCCTCTCTAAGCTGGGGATCACACGTTCGCTAAAAAGGAGTGTGTTTATCAGATATTTTCAAAGCTGCACCGCTTGGCTTACAGATGTCTCTTTTAAAGCCTTCACCTCGATTATGAAACATTTAAACTCGGCAGATTTCTCACAAATCCCTCTGAACTCCTGTATAGAGGCCTGATCTCTGAGCTAAGCACAGACGAACAACCACAGTAGTAACGGCTAGTGCCCAAATGTCTGCTGATACCGAGAAGGAAAATGCTTTCCCCCCCCCCCCCTCTTATGGTGATAAAAATGCTATGAAGAGGTGTAGTGGAACTCATACTGTCATTTTAAAGCACTTGTGTGTCTAATTTTGGTTCTGGTAAGTGGAAAGTAACAGCAGAATAACGTGTGTGCTACTCTTGCGCCCTTTATGGCAGTGTCGCCAAACGGGGGTAACTTGGAATCTCAATCAGAGAATTTGGTGTAAATGACACCCCAGCTCACACACATCGGTGCCAGATCACAAAAGCAACCTCTCTGTTTCTTTGTGGATAGTTTTAAAGGTAGCATAGAGAATCTTTGGAGCAAACATGAAGCAGCCTGAGATACCCGGTGCTGTCCTTGATGCTGAATCTGCTCTATTGTGAACATAGATATTTCAAATACAACATGCAGTCGGATCCTTGGTTTCCTGCTGCACTTCATCTGCAGTAAAACTTCAAACTCTGGTCTGGGATTTGCTAATAATTTTTGTTCAATTACAAGAGCAATTTTTATTTAATTTTTTTGCTAAAAGAGAAGCAGTCAGAGACCTTTGACTTCTTCTCTTTAGCAGGAGAGGTTTGGTGCTGAATCTGCACCGTTCCCTCAATAAAGATTCCGCTTAAACATCCTCCTGGTTGAGGATCATCATGAGTGCCGTTTTTGCTCAGACTCACCTAAAAAGTTAGCTGAGTTGGTTTATTTTGAGTTTTGATGAGAAGTTCTAGTTTTAACCATTAGAGAGAACCTATTTGCGGTTCTCAACCAGGTTCTGCCTCTATCCTTGGTCCTGAACGTGAATCCCAGGCCAGCATTAGTAACTCTCCATGGTTCGGATTCTTTGATACGGAGTTTGAGATCTGGAGCTGTCCTTGGTACCGAGTCATGTTTAGCAATAGGAACTCTGGTTCTCTTCTTCTTTTATGGTCTGTCGAGATTGGAACTGTCCATGGTACTGAGCTTTCTGATTGGATGATCTAGTTCTGGCGCTCTCCTTGGTACCGAAACTGCATCTTATCGGCTGTCATGCCCGCAGAAGGTTCTGTTCTCAGTTCTGAGCTTTGGAAATGCTGAATCATGCTCAGAACTGTCCTCAAAGCTGGATTTTTATGTTATAAATGCACACAGACCACTGAAGTGGACACTAGTGCATCGTACCATACGCTGCCAACTACTGGTCATCCACTGCAAGTGCAAGAAAATATTTGTTATATCCAATATGGCAGACGGATGAAAAAGCAACTGAGGAATATCCAGTCCTTCCTTCTACTGTAGAGGATTTTTGCAGATGAAAAAAAAATTGACATCAAGTAACCCCTAAAGACTAGTAACGCGGATGTATTTTCCAAATAACGACCTTCTATTTATAGAAAATTACAACTGATCACCTAGGAAAAAAAATCCTTTCTCCACCTTTTTTATGCTTTAAGAAAATCAAAAACACTTTAGAAAAACAAAATCCTGACAAAGAATCATAACTCGTGCATGAAATGGTTAATATTCAGTCTTCACCAGTAGTGGGCGCTGTCTTTAGATGCTAATCTGTCCTGGGCATTGAGTTTGTCCCATGGTAGACTTAATGGCGGTACCGGGAACTATTTTGGTCTTCTTTTTTGTTTTCTTTTGCACAACAAGATGCTTCGGCGCTCCTATGGCCCTTTAGCTGCTTCTCTGATTACTATGCTCCTCTTTGGCTCATCTGTTGAGGTCCAATCAGTGAGAATGGAATAAATTGAGGCAGATTTTTGTTGTATTTACACTCATCTAGGCAAAGAACAATTAAACAGATGTAAAACAAAAACATCTGCCAGTATGTTTAGGACTCTTCCTGTCAGAAACCAACACATCCAGAACAAAGAAACATAATAAAAAAAAAGACTTTTGTAAAAGGCATCAACTGCAAAACCTCAGATATTAAGAGAGACGAGGTAAAGCAGGAAGTACAACACTAACTGGACTGAATCCAATAGAGTCTTTTATTAGTCTTGGATTGCTCCTGTTTTTGTAGGTGGTCCAAACTCCCAAGATAAACATTAGCAAATACTAACCTAAACAAAAAATCCATAAGAAAATTAAGGTAATAATAATTGCACTGCTTCATTTCCTGTGCTATGTTACGCTGTACAAGAAGTGCTATCAAACAGAAGTGCAACTTGGCATCCAACTCGTTCCATGCCTGCTTTAAGAATTCATGAGCCACTAAAATATCCCAATATTTCATTCTAAGTGAATACTGGACCCAAATTGTACAAAATAAGCAGTTACACAATTACACAAGGCTGGACTCTACCAGTATTAATGTGTTGACACACATAACGGGGAGCGATTCATTTGTACTGCTCAGTTTAGTTTTGGAGTTCTGCATCTAGTTTTCCTCCCGTAGTTCTTCCGGCTGCGCTTCAGCAAGATTTATGGCTCCGTTCCCCCCTCAGGTAATCTATTTGGACTGTCATAGAAAACACAAGACCAAAGCAAAGGAATCATTCGTTTGGAATTTGTTTAGGACGAAGTGGGTCACAACGAAAGCTTTTCTGTAGCGTGTTGATTCATCCAGCTAGACAAAATGCTTAATCCCTGCATAACACAAAACATGTGATTGTGATCTTAAAGCCGAACAAGAAACGGACATATTGAGTAAAATTCACTAGTAGAGTGAAGACGTTTCCCCTTCAGTCTGTAAAAGCTTTAGCCATCTGCCACTGGTTGTCTGGTATGGATGAGTGCCGGCTCACTGTTTTTATTTTAAATCCAATTTGATTACTCATCTTCAAAGAGTTTTTGATAACAAAACTGTAACACAGCAGTTTATGGCAGGAGTCCCCCCTAGCCCCCCTCCAACCAAAAGGAAAGTGCATGAATGGAAGTCCTTGCAGCCAAACACAGATTTGATTTGAAAGCCTTAATGGAGGCACATCCAAGCCGTCCTCCCCAGGGGGCGCTCCCCCTGCCAGAAGCAAAGAGCTCTTGTGTCGTGTTTGCAGTCCAGTAATAGAGCTTAAATACAGGAAGACCAAGCTGCCGTCTCCCCCCCCCCCCCCACCCACCAGTGATTAACAACCTTTTCAGAAATTGCAGTGGGTTTCTATGCCCAGATTAATGATGGGATCACTGAATCAAACAGCTCAAAAACACTTGGGTTGGGTCTGGAAACGGGTACAAGAAGCTTGGCAGAGCAAAAAATGTTACTGCAATAATGTGGCCAATCATGGATAAAGGGTCATCTTTCAATTTGTCCATCATTTCCTTTATTTTATTTTATTTTTTTATTGATTTCAGAACATTTTAAACCCAAGATGACTCATGATGTTGTCAACTAGTTCAAATGGAAGGGAAATACAAACCAAAGGGTTAAAATGAGCTTTTGTAATTAATAATATGTCCTAAAACGACACGAAAAGATCTGGCAATTTTTTAGAATACTTAATTCTTGTGTGTGAGCAACCGGTTTTCAAAAAAAAACAACACGCACAATTACTAATTTAGGTGAAAAAAACAATTGGTTTATGTATTTAGATCTGGATATAGTTTGCTTTGATTGGAATGTCACTGAGCCTGCAGTATATTTACATTTGCATACCGCATTCCTGGGTAGCGCTTATTGTCAGGAGCTTCTGGACGTTCCTTTTTTTTTACCCTTTTATTTTGGTGTTTATGTTCCGCTGCCTTGCTTCCTGTGAGTTCTTCCAGCCATTCCTCTAGTTCAACTCCACAGCTGCACCCAGTTTCTAAACAGCCACCTGTTCCTACTACAGTAGTCAACTCTCCAGCTTCTCACTCTGCTCTGTTAGCTCGTCCTTTCCATCAATATGTCTCCTGATCCTTGTGGTTTCATTTTTGTATGTTTTTGGTTTGTCTTAGTTTAATTGAATAAACATTTTTATTTCTTTTTTCAACCACCTTCCACTTTTGCAGGAGAACAATAACTTCTAAAGTTGTTTTCAAAAGTACATCAGTTCTTGCATCACCGGCTTCCTGTTTTTTTAAAAAATGAGACTTTAATTTCTGTTTTTTTGGTCTATAAAGCACTAAAAGGTCCAAGTTGCTTGTCAAACATGCATCACGTTACTATCATTATGAGCTACTCTTGGTCACAGCCAGGGATTATTACAGGCTACTCTGGAGGACACGAGGCAAGTATGTACAATAGAAGAAGAAGAGAGGGTAGGTGAACGCTGGATCTTTACAACCTTACACTGATCTTTGTCACTAAGACCTTCAATCAAAGTGTGTTTATTGGGGGATAAATCGAAGAAAAAGTTCAGAGGGTTTGAGTATTCTGTGAAGCACTGCAGTGTGAAATATTCTTTGTTATTGTGGACATGTTTTTTTTTTGTTTTGTTTTTTTCCTTCATCGCCCTCAAGTTGCACCCAGACTCAGCTGGTGGGACTGCCCCCATCGATCGTAAATAAATAAATAATAATAGATTTAGTGCGTCAGAACTGGCTCTCGAAACGGCAATAAAAAATAAATAATAAAAAAAAGATTTATTCCTAATCGAAGCGAGTTCTCCCGTGGACATGATTGAACTTTCACTTACGTGTTCGAGCCGAACGAAGAGCTGAATATCCAATCAGATTTTTGCCTATAAAGCAGACTAACATGACGTCGTCCGGACGCAATGATGTTTCGAAATTATGATTTGAATCGACGGGCCACTTTTGGATGGTTCTTTTATATTGATTTTGGCTGCAAGCGGTATTGGGGGAAAAAATACACACACACACACACACACACCAGCTCAATACCTTCTAGTCGTATTTTACGCAGCTTTCATTGGATATTGGCGTAACGGCACCAGCCTGTAGTGATATCTGCGGCTTTCTCGCTGACGTAATATTGACTGATCCCAATGTTTACTTTGGACAAGATCACTTAGAGTCGCACATTGCGCTCTTTCCCTCTCCCGGTCTCCGTCTCTCTACCAGTCCCTTCTGCTTTTCCTCCGGCGTTGGAATGATCCTAATCCATTCCCAGCTGAAAGGGTCACCTTAAAGGAGTTTTCTTTTCTGGTATTTTGTGTGTGTGCGCGGACAACCCCTCTTGGGATTCTATTCTGTTTGAGTCGAGCTGGTGGAGAGACACCACAGGTGAACGGAGCTTTAACGACGCTGCGGTGGAGATGATTGAACAGTTTAATGTTTCCATGAGCGCAATCTGCGCCTGATTTGACAGAAGCCCAGGTCTTTCGTGGCACTTTGTGATAACTGAAGCGTACCGAGTTAGCTTTTCTTTTTTTCTTCTTCTCTTATTTTTTTTTTTTTTCCCTTGAAGACATAAAAAAAAATTCTCCTCTGGCTTTCCTAAAGGATGATATGACCTTTTCTTTTGCGCAGTGGCGGCTGCTTTCCTACCAGTTTCTTGGATCTTTGTCGTGCCTTTTTGCAGGATTACTCACGGAGATATGAGCGCACTAAGAAATCGAGTTGGATTGTAAAACGAAATTGAGATACATTCTTTAAAACAAAATCCTTGCTCTTTTTGTTACTACTATTATTATTATTATTATTTTATTTTTTTTCTCCAAAGCGGGAAGTCCTGCTTTGTGGTAATCAATGGCTTCGGTGCCGAGGTCGGCAAGGCGCAAAGATGCCACTCGCTGGCCGAGGATGTCGTCAACTTTTTGGGTTGTGGTGCTCCTGACTGCGCTGTTGGTTCTCTACTGCGGTAAGTTTCTCTCCCCCCACCCCACCCCCGTCGCTGATTTCTTTATTATTTACTTGACCGCTGCGCAGTGGGGGGGTGACTGTGTCATGTGGGGAGGATTTTCACATGGAAATCACGCCAGTGATTCTGGCGACTCACTGTGAATAGTGATGATTTCTCCTAACGCCTCTGTAATTTACCAGCAGAGCGCGTTGGGCTCCATGCTGCAAGTCTGAACGCAGCTGGAGCTGGAGAAAAATCCTGCGTGAATTCGTGGCTGATCGCGATATGCGGGATACCAAACGCGCAGTGGCGGATCTTGTATATATAGCGCCCAGGGCGAGCCTTACACAGGTCATGGAATCTCACCAAAGAAGGAAAAAATAGATTCATTTTCAGATTTGGAAGCTATCAGAAAAATTAAAAACTTTTTTTAAAAAATAAAATGAAATTCTCTGATTATCACTGGGATGAGTGGATTCCTGTTTATGTTGCAGAAAACACGCCACATCACCTTGTCCCTACCACATCCACAGCTTAACAAGGTGATGTGAGTATCATGCTGTGGGGGCTGCTTTTCATGTACTAAGATTTAAGTATTATTTAATCAGTGCAAAAACAATTAGGTCCATGTTTGACCAGCCTATGCAGATAGTTTTGATGTTCATCTCAGTCTGTGTTGTGCTTCATGTAAAAATTAGTGTTTAAAGGAAAGCTATTCAATTCAGCTGTAAATACATTGCCAATTTGCAACAAATGCAATGTAAAAAACATTTAAAATCGGATCAAATCGATACAAATCAATAATACCGAAAGAATTTAGACACATACAGTACAGACCAAAAGTTTGGACACACCTAGTCTTTCAAAGGGTTTTCTTTATTTTCATGACTATGAAAATTGTAGATTTATTATGTTATTAACCTGACAGGGCACACCTGTGAAGTGAAAACCATTTCAGGTGACTACCTCTTGAAGCTCATCAAGAGAATGCAGAGTGTGCAAAGTAGTAATCACAGC
>CAEFZY010053467.1:0-25717 GCA_903066815.1 Brachyrhaphis roseni | reverse complement strand
TTTCATATGTCTAGGATGAAGTAAGTGAATAGGAAAGGGTCCTTTGAAAATTTCTAGGTGGCGCCGTTGAGCCATTTGTTTTGCGATTTTTGCGAGGCCCTTAAAATACGTAAATTTTAAACACCCTTTCCAAAAAGGCAATGCATTTGCGCGGAGAATAATAATAATAAACAGTACAGATACAATAGGCCTTCGCAGCGCTTAGCTGCTCGGGCCTAATAAACAGTACAGATACAATAGGCCTTCGCAGCGCTTAGCTGCTCGGGCCTAATGAGCAAATGGAAACTGGAAGCACAGTATGCACTTACGCCTTTTGGCTCCTTCACTACCAGGTGGGTGACCTTCTTGTTTAGGTTCAGCTGACATTCACCACCATAAAAGGTAAGGAACGCCCACAGGGCATTGAGATCATCTGGAAGCTGTGCATGAACACACACACATTTTTAGGACTCATAAAAACACTCTGCTTCATGGTGAGAAATAAAGGACAAACCATAGCAAAAACAAAAAAAACAAAACAAACATACTTACCCTAGGAAGGCAAGCTGTCACACCAAAAAATATCTGGCCTGATTCTGGAGAGAATCCAGTTACTCTGAAGTTCCACAGTCACAGAAAAACGACACAGGTCAAAATATAGGAATTAACTGCTCATTTAAACCACCATGCTAAAGCAGGGCTTTTCTTCTAAAATGTGGACATTTTCCTATTTATATGATGTAACAACAGCATGAGGTCATAAGGACTCGGCAGTGAAAGGATACGGTAAGAGGTCTCCACATCGGACAGACAGAATCACCCAGGATGGCTGCAGAGCAACAAACAGACACTCATATTAAAGGTACAGTTCACTCACTTTTAGTGCTTCTGAGGTCTGCTGGTCAGTGACATCACCATCGCTCAATCAGCAGGTCAGTTTAAGCCCAGACTGAAAGCACATCCATTTCCCTGGCCTTCCTCACCAGTGGAATTCCAAAAAATGTACTACTGAACTAATATGAGTTTTTGGGAAATTACTGCAAATCAAATTAAACTGAAATGAAGTATAGCTTGATTTTTGTTGCTACTATTTCATTGTCAATTTTTTAAAATCAAATCCTGCAACTTTGTGCAGAGATTGAAAAAGTCTTTACTTTATCCCTTTTTTAATCACATTTAATTGTGCAGATAATATTAACATGTAAATGGAAACCTAAATAACCTATTCAGACAATTTATCCTCAAAAAAGCTGATTTGGGAGGAAGGTTTGCTAAGTACTGCATTGACATGTGGGGGCATGACTACAGGTTTCAGCTGGATCCAAATTTAATGCCAGGATGTCCCATTCAATCTTTAAGCAGTAGGACACATATAATGATATTAGTGGCCTCTGATGCTGGGATACAGGAAGTCAGGGTCAAGCACACTTGGGCTGGGAAAAAACATCTGTTTACCTTGACCACAGGTAGATCGAACACCTCCCTTGATTCGCTCACTTCAGGGTTATCTCCATCCTCTGCAATGATGTGAGTGGCCAAAGCATTATAGGACACCTCCTTTCCTTTTCCTGTTTTCAGCAGCTGCACCACCTGGAAAAAGAGCAGAAGACTCAGTGGACTCTGATTCTCCTTCCAGGGACACAAGCCTGAAACCTCACCAGGAAGGGATGCATCCAGGGAACCACATCAGTTGCAAAAACCACAGACTCAATCCTATGGCCCCCAAAGCAGATTCCCTCAATGCCATGGCTGTGTCTAGAAATTTTGTCCATGAAAGTAATGAACAGAATCTGTGACAAAGAGTCTGAGTCTCACTGGAAATTAGCCGAACTTACTGCCAGCAATGGAGACCAAGGTCTGGCACTGGTGATACAGAGAGCCAACAGCCTGTGTCAAAGAGCCTGTGAACACAGCTGAACACCTTCACCCAATCCACAAAGCCCATGTAAACTGGTTGGGCTAACGCCGATGCACCCTCTAGGGTCAGGAGTTCTACGACCAGAAGCAAACCCTCAGTTAGTGTGCCATGGGGCAGTCTGACACTGGGCCCTCTGACCACCACCAACAGGTAAGGAGGGTGAAGAGTCTTGCCCAAAGACACAACGACAGAGACAGCCGGACCAGCAACCAGCTGAATGTGGGATGAGCTCCAAACGTACACTTTCTGGTTTACTGTACGAATTCACTCTGTAGTACTTCACTTGATACTGAAGTTGTAGGTAAACACTTCTATGCCATTGCCAATTCTGGTTGTTGGTGACATTTCCTGAACTACTCTAAAGGACAATGGTAAGAACATACATAAGAGTGCTTTATGTTTAGATTTTGTTCCCCCTTCCTTTATTTATTTTACATATAATTCAAACACACTAAATATAGAAAATCTGCATGGACAGCTACAGGTGGGCTTGGCTTCAAATAATCAATGCCTTCCCAGAAAGCAGAAGGCTGGGATGCTGCATGGTCTTTAGTCCCGTCAAACACTCTGCAGCTGTTTCAGAGGAGTTGCATCGGCAGCGGCGGCTGAAGGAACGGGAACGCGTGCGCAGTGAGCGGCGTCCATCTGGAGACGCTGACAGTAACAGGTTGATGTAAACAGACACAGAGGAGATATTTGCTTTGTGTTGCTCTACCTTAGGAAAGCAATCTAACCGCGCTTAGGCAGACTAAACATGGATTTAAGAAGAATAAGGGTTAACACATGGCGGTATCCCTGCAAGCTCAGATCTAAAGTCTACAGCTTGGAAGCTAACGGCTAACCTGAAAAACTCCTCTTGCAGGCTACAGGTTGAGCCGAGCTGCACTTCTAAAGTAGATTCAACATAAAGTGAGTCATCGGCTGGCAGCACGGACAACGTCTCACAGCCGCATTAGAAAGGTTCAGGATGACAGATGGAATCCCGATGTTTATCATGTAGCATGTTGTCCTGTTAGTCTGCTAGTTAGCTTCCTCTGAACCGCCTCCTTCATTCTGAATGTGTTTGGTAGGATAGCATGTAAGCTTCATAGCTATCGACAAGCTAACATCCAGGTCCTTACCTTTGGCTCAATGTCCCCAACCACGTAGAATTTAACGTCTTTGAAAAGTGCATCAGGAACCTTGATTTCCTCCTCAGACATGACTATCCATGAACGGTGGAAGATTGCAAACCTGTGTGAAATGTGGAAAAGGAAGTATGTGTCTCTGTGCTGCTCTAACAGGACAGTGAAGCGCCAAATCACTGAGCGGCGCGCGCCTTGGACCGCAGCACCGAGTCTGAAACCAGAGGGGGGAAAGAAAATCACATGGGTTAATATTCATTTCCCTCGGGTTTCTCCCTCTCCCACACACGCATTATCTTACACAATTTAGTTGTTAAGGAATGCAATTTAATAAAATTACTCGAATTCTACCTTGAAAAGTCTAGAAAAAGAGATTACACAGCCAAAACAACCCCATCAAATCCAACTTGGTATTTTTCTCCAACCTGCCCACAGATACAGTCTACCAGTAGCTTTTTGATATTTGTAGGTATGAAATATGCAATAAAATGTTTTGTAAACTGAATATCACTTTCATACATTTAGAATTTTTTATATATGAATACAACTGAGCAGCGAACTTTATCCCAAAGAATTAAGACTCGTTTTTTAATAAATAGCAATAATATTTAATCCAATTTTAGTAATCTCAGGAAAAGCAATGGATTTGATTGCAGATTAAAAAAAATATTGCAATCTCATTTGTTCAAAAAGGGTTTAGTTTACTCCACTCCTAAATTTACACGTGTAACCATAAAGGAATGTCTCATGTCACCAGGTAATGAGTCTGAGCATTAATGTAGCTGTCACACGGTTCATCTAATTAGTGCTGCCATGGCATGTTGTAAAATTGCTCAGAGGAGGGAGGGGGCAGGAAAGCAATGGGTGATGGGAATAAGGACCAAGACCAAAAGTGTGCAAAATAGGGAGAGGTGTGTCTAAAGTAACATCTACATTTTATAGAAACAGGGTCAACATGCAGTCATCTCCATCATTTTAATGTAGATGTCAAAAAGCACCTCTATTCAATACCTTCTCTCAATTGGTCATCTCTTTACACTAATAGATTGCTCTCCATGGTCAGTTAACCATGGTTCACCATTAAATTGTTTTAACACCCGTGTGCGTGAGAGTGTGTAGCCTGCTTGACATCTGCTAATTTATGAGGTAATTAAGCACTGTAGGAAAGAACGCTCAAAGAAATGAGATGAGAAACAACCTTCAGGATAAATGAGGAGGCTGTAAATGTAACAGAATATAGAGGAGGTACCAATGACGGCATCTCTCTATAATATGTTCAGCTATAACATCACCAAGGGACACACACACCCTAACCAAAAAAAAGTCACCACCAAATAAAAAAGTTATACAATAATATTTCGCTGGACCGCCTTTAACTTTGAGTATAGCACTTACTTGGTGTGGAGTTGCTTCCATAAGCTTCTGCAATGTCCCCAGATTTGTTGCCATCCAGTGTTGCATTAACTCTTAATCCTAACCCTCTTCCCCTATACTCCATTTCAGATTAAAGGCATTTTTTCCAGTTTGCCACTGATCACTGATCAGTGGTTTTCTTGTGGTTACTGCTGCTCATTCTCAATCACTGGAGTTCTTGGTGATCACCGATTCTGATCATTCAGGATTTTTTTCCAACCACAATCTATCCAGCTACTCATCCATTGTTTTCCTCAGTGAGGAGGATCAGCTTTGTATGGCCACCGTTTCAGTGGGAGTCAGCCAAAGATGATTGCTCCTAAGTGACCTTTGCTCCCTCAAGCTTAAACTAAGACTCTGACAAGATTGAAACACTTGCATCTTTTTAGTTGACCAGAATTTATTCATAACTTTGACCAAAATCGCAACAAACAATTTACTTGTTTTATTTCAATCAAGCTTGAAGTGCATTGTGATACAGCTGCATTTAGTTTTGCTCTGAAGTCTTCCTCTTCCTCTTTTGTACATTTATAAATCTGGAAGCCGTTGATTTTTTAAAAGTGGTGGAATCCACCATTTTAAAGGGAGCACAGCAACATTTTTGTCCTTTTGGTTTGGACATAGAGAAATTCACTGTGCTGGACCAACTTCACTCAAACACAATGATGGTAAAAATTTGTTTTGAATCCAATATTATCAGAACATAATGGGATAACTTTACATTTGAGCAAAGTATATTAACTGAAAAAGCAATAATGACTTGAAATAGCCGTAGTAAAGGGGATGAAGGTTGAAAATGCCTAATAGAAAAGTTCCCCAGGGTTTTACAGACAATGGTAGTTACTGTCACTCAAATTCAATCAGCAGCATTCGATTAAAAAGATGAAACACCATGGTTTAATTAGGGCATTTCAAATTATAATATACAGTTAAAATTATAATAGCCTTTGCTCAATAGATGGTGGAGTGTGGAGAAAGAAAATGTGTTGAAAAAGGAAACATAAGACCAAGGTCATGTTATGGATAAAACTTCATCCTACAAAAAAAGCTACTTCTTTGTTTTGTTCTTTTAGGTTGAAGTTCATACATTCAGAAGCTTTAAAAAAAATGAAAAATCACAATTATGGCAAAACAAATAATAATTTAGTCTGTCATTTTCTGATTCATTTGAAATTAAGCTCATGTTCTTGGCAGATATTATAAAACCAAGAAATATCAGGAAATAACTTAAATGATTAAAGTATATTAATCTACTGTACTTCAATTTGTGGAAGCCTGAACTTGATGATCTTCTTGAGCTGTTAAAATGTAACCGCATTTATTCATAGTCATTGAAAAAAAAAATGGTTAAGCACCGAGTCAAACACACAGTACCAGTTGTCGGATTCTGACCTAGTCTGATACATAGTGATGGGTGTACTGTTGATTCAGCAAAGGTTATAAGTATTGTCATGGATTTAGCAAAAGAGTTGCAGTCAGTTGATGGAGCATTTCACAGGAAACAGGAAGTGAAGGTCACTAGATACAGAGTATCCTCTGAGAGGACAGCACACTCTTTGAGAAGGTACAAAACCCACAAATTTGATTGTACTTATGCAACAATGTCTTGCGGTTGCCCATAGTCATTGGATCAACCAAAATTATGTTGAAGAGAGCAGGTGGTCCCGAACATTTCCATACCATGGCCCAATGAACAGAAGCTTCTGTGCATGGACCCCCTTTGAAATACCCACAAATAATGCTACAAAATATGGAAAGAAACACTGACTGTTACAATGGGTTTTTTTTTCTAATTTTTATTCACCATTCAAATAATTGTTACATTTGTTGAGCAGAAGTCATTTCTTCACGCTCCTGAACGCCTCCTGACACAAATCACAACACATGGACTGTTCTCACACATGGACTGTCACTCACACACACACACCACGAACTGTTCTAGCTCCACGCCATTATTGCTACTTGGTTCACCTGTAAATAAACATCTATATCATGCATAGCACTTCTGGATAGATGCAAATCGCATTTCGTTGCTTGTACTTGTGACAGTGCAATGACAATAAAGTTGAATTCTATTCTATTCTACTCTATTCTGATTTTAATTGATCGTGAGTTTACAGGATTTTTTGCAGGAGTGTCCTCCACAGCAGTGCTGCTGGTCAGGTCCTTCTGTCATCACCCCCACACCACCTGCCCTCCTTAACATGGGCCCAGTGTCTTAACAACAAAGGCACTGAAAATCCTCATTTTTATGCTGAGGGCAGCCATACTAACTTATTTTGCTAAATTATTATTTTTTAATAAATACAACTGTTAAGGGGCACAAGCAGGACTCCTGACAGATAAAGAATATGAAAAAAAGAACATCAAAAACGGGCACTTGGGGCATCGGGTTAAAAGGGGAAGGGGCTCAAGGTCCCTCCGTGGCCCCATCCTCTGAACATGCCTGATATCTTTAAAAAGGCATCTGTCAGGCCACATAAGGTGACTTCACAAAAAATTCAAAAAACAATAATAATACATTTTGCAGGGAAAAAAAAAATCCAAATTAAAAAAAGGAAATAAGAGAGTGTTGATTAATCCAAGTAGAAATGCTTGTTTGAGCAACAGAGCGTTCAGCTGGGATTTAAAGACAGACAGCATGTCAGAGAGTCTTTTGCGGGGAAATGGGAATATGGAATTCCAAATAGACGAATCATGTGTTGAACCAGGCCGATGTGCCGCTACATTTATTAGGCACATTTGCTCATATAAGTTGCACATTTACAGAATGGAGATGCTTTCTACTCATGAAGGCGCATTCACAAAGCTCCACCTACACCAGCACTATTGATGCACAGCTCCTTCTTTAAAAAAGAAAAAGTATGAAAAAACATTGGGTTTGATGCTCCTTGAGTTAAATAACACTGAATGGAGTCAGATTGTATTTAGGTGAGTTTCAGCACATTGTTGACAAAAAACGTTTGTGTGGCTGCCGCACATTTTCACGGCAGGTAAAAAGTTTGTTCATATTTACGCAAACTTTCACGCCATGTTCACTTTTATGCCTGTGCGTAAAATATGGTGCCACACATTTTTTGTGCATATGCACGCTTCATACATGAGGCCCCAGGAAACTTCAACATTACATAGTACATAAAACATAGTTTTCAAGTTTTACACATTGCTTTGCTTTTACTGCACTATTCTCTGAGTATCTGTTAACCACTGCATTTAGGGTATAAACGTAATCAATAAAAGTCTTCTACAGACAAAATGGCAGTCTACTTAAACATCAGAGAACCTAAATTAAAGCCTTGCAACTGATTGTCAGGATTGATTTACTCAGCCAGTGACGCCACATGACACCTTGAATTGGTGCTTTTGGAGGTTTGCCCACTAGAGGAGACCCCTGTCACACATACTTTAAAGCAGTCATGCGTGAAAGTGACATGAGAAGAGTGACTTGAGCGGGGAAAATTTGTTGTTGAGGAGGGGGGAAAACCACCCCCCTCCTCAGCACAAATGTTTCTCTTTCTGATACAGCCGTGATAAGACATAAAAGAAAGATTCCATTAAATGTCACCTGTGAAAACAAGATAATAATGTTAGAAAAGCTCTCTTTCCATGTTGCTCCATGTTTACCTCCCCGTCCCATTTTTACTAACATGTCAGGTTGCGTTTTCTGTTTATATTTTGGGTCATGAAACTGTCTCCATTAAGTCCTTTGTGTTTAGTTTTTTTCTTGTGTGTGTTGCTCTCTATACCTTTTGGTTAAGACACTTACTTAAATGTTAATGTTTTCCCCCTTGAGTTTAAATCCATTTATGTCTTGGTAGCTGGGGATACAATACATCAGTTTTTTGTGCCAGATTTTACCACCGATTAGTTTTTATGCTGATTTATGTTTATGAGAGGCGACAGGACGGTCCACACAATGCCAGTAGCTGCGCTCTATTTCACCCAAATTGGAATGTGCAAAGGAAAAGTGCGCAGCCACATGCATATGCACGATATTATACATCTGAACTTTTTTGTACACTGCACTTTTCAAAATTTGTCTCGCCAACTTCTAGTGTGAAAGCTGCACAAATTCAGGCTGGGGCCGAAGTTGTGGGCTGGGGAAGTGGAGTTGGTGTAATGATGTATTAGGATTTGTGGTCCCATTACAGCATAGCAATCACAGTATGTCCCTGACAGACAATATTTATTTTTAGGGCATTCATGTAACGCTTGTATTATAAAAATTTTTATAATTCTGATTTGTCTGTATCTAAAGGCTTCTCTGTGAGTGTTACTATTTTTTTAAGTGCTTGAGGTGCACAACAGGCTGTGCAGTCCTGGACAGAGAGAGTCATATCACCTGTTATAAAAACAGGTATTGGCTGAAAGATATCACTTATGTCTAAACTGAAAACAAGGGACATGACAGCATGTGGCTTATTTTTCATAAGATGTTTTATTTCCATACACTTGAGAATTGTCATCTGATTAAACTTAGACTCTTTTTGATTTTATATAAGTCAGGGTATGGAAATGAACACTTTCCAAAATAAAGCCCTGTAGAAAAAAAAAGTTAAGTAGCAAAGCACCAAATATTATAAACAAAATGATCTGCAAAGGAAGTAGCACTAAAGATATTGAAAGCTTTGGTACTGTTCCTAAAAACAGATCCTGAAATAAATGAATTATGAAAATAGACTAACGTGTCTCATTTAAGTAAATCCAAACATACTGGCGTATGATCAAATTCTGAAATATGATTGGACGCTCGGCTGAACGTGGCTTCTCTACAGTGTGGCACGTACGTAAATTCCAGAAGTCAATTGAAATAAACGTGGTGAAATAAGAACGGAAGTGAGGTCAAAATAAAAGCCCACCTCGTATTTAAAATGAAAATACAACTCATGGGAGTACTATAATGCAAATCTTCTCAAGTAACTAGTGTTGTTATGTTGTGTATGCTTGAAGAATATGTAGTGTCATCCCCGAAAGAGATAATTTAGGATAGAGAAACTTTACTTTGAAATACATCACCAGAACAGTAAACGACTTACGCTAGTGTGAGTTCTCCAGAGCCTAACGTGTAACTTAAATTCATGGAAGCATGTACAGGAGGGCTGACAGTAGAAACTGAAACCGGGACGGTTTGTGTTGTGAGTCGGAGTTACAGCCCATCCACTGGAAGCTGCTGGTTGGTTCTCTGGTCAGGTAAGAGCAGCCATATCTAATACTGCGCCGAGCTCCGCAAAGAAACCAGGTCATTTAGATGAATATTCTGTGTCATCAACGCTTCTTCCACCTGTCACGCAATAGTACAATATTTTACAGTTTGAATTAAAGTGGCCTAGAGTTCGGCTTATACTACGCTTTTGAAGAAACCCGATTTCACCACAAGGGATCTTGTACCAGTCCCAAAATAAAGAAATTACAGAATAAACGTGTAAGAATAATTTAGTGTTTATTTACCAACAAACAAACAAACAAACAAAACAACAACAAAAACTGGTAAAATGCAGATTGCGGAAAAAATAAAAAGATGAAGTCTAGATCTGAGTCCAAGGAAACACCTGAGTCAGGAGGCGCATTCCTTTCCAATCAGCCGGAGGATAACCCGGGGAGAAGCATGACGAAGCGGAGTGGGAGGAGTTTACTTTCTAAATTGAAGAAGCTATTGTTGTCCTCAAGAATGATGTTTTGAGATAAATAATCTGTCGTTTTCTTGAACAAATTTTTACTCCATATAATTTAATTAATAGTCTGTGATCTTGCATATTCAACATATCTGCAGATGTTGATTGTTGTTTAGGTTCATGTCTTTACCTTTCCACATAAACACTATTATGTTTATAACAGTCACATGTTATAAAAACGGCCACCAAGGTGTTGGGTGAAAGATAAATCAGCACACTCAGCTCCTTCAGACTAGCAGCAGCAATTAGCAAATGCCTGGTGGAACTGTGCATCTGCTGAGCTCATTATACAAACTACTCAGTGAAATGCTGGAACATTTTTTTGCTATGTTTGTTGTTCCTCTGATCAGTTCCCTCCTGTGTCTGATTCAACTGTTACCTCTGCTTTACTAATTCAATGGTCAGAAACTAAGACCAGCATCTCCGCAATCAGTTTGAAGCTCCAGGCCTTACACATATCGTTTTCTCTAATCATGTTTTGTATTGCCAGAGCATCACTATGGCATCGTGGATATTTCATATGTTTGTGATGGTGCTGTCTACCTTCATCAGCTGCAGCCAAAGCAAGAGGGACAAAGTCCTCTACTGTTCTGGTAAGAAGCAGTAACGCGTTGCGCCCCTCCCCCACTACTTTCTGTGAGATTTAACATGTTGGCAATTAAAAACCTGCATCAGGTATTGGCATCAAAGAGGTAGGAGGTTATGACTGAGAGTGTGACTGACTATTTAAAGTATTATGTAAACAACACAGTTTCCAACACTGTGTAAGTTATTTTCCAAGAAACAAACTCTGGATTGCTAGTAATCTGAAGAAAAACTTTTTAAAAACAGCCTTAAGGGAAGGTTGCAATGAATTATTGAGGAGTATACAACAGCCTCCTATAATCAAGATTAGAGACAGCAATTAGGCCTACAGGAAGAAGCCGGAGATTGTGCTCCAGCAGAGGATTGAAAGAGATGTGTGGTCATTAGTGATGTCCAGGGGCGCGGTATAGGGGGCTGGGGGGTGGGGGGGGGTGTGTTTGACAATTCTAAGGACCCCTGGCCGACAGGAGGCCCTCCACAATTTATTTATTTATTTTTTGTTCATAGACGTTAAAAAAAATTGGTGCCCTAATGTAGAAACATTACAAAATTTTGTAATTTTGTCAATTACAAAATTAATCATATTGTATTTTCTGAGATTATTTTTAGCAGTAAAAATTTAATGTTCCTACTCACAGACCTAAAAGCACACATTTATATTTGTCCTGAACACCCCTGGATCTGCATGAAATAATTCGTTCCTGCTTGGCGCACTTGACGGTGATGATGTTCAGCAGCAGTCAGCAGAAGGCAAGAACGACTGTGACTGTTACTATGCTGCTAAGAAGAATTATAAAAAAGGTTTTCAAAAAAAATAGAGAGATGGAGAGAGAGAAAAAGGTAAGGGTGTCAATTTATAACCCAGTTTTTCTCCGAGAGGTGGGTAGACTGTTTGAGATTATCAACCATTTAGCATATTTAGCTTTGCTACAGACTAGTGTTTGCCTCCTTTTCACTAGCATTTAATGAATTAAAGAAAAATTGACCAACATATTGATATATTTAATTTGTCCCTTGTACCTTTTGCCACTTAACAACAGATGAGTCAGTCAGCATCAGCTCTAACCCACATCCCTCCTGACCTGCCCTCTTCTAAGTGAAATTAAAGCTGCAGTATGTAACTTTTATAAAAATTAAAAAAAATTCACATATTTGTTAAAACTGTTATGTTGTGACAATATGGTATGAGAGATAATCTGTGAAAAATCTATTTCCTTTGCCTTCTCCCAGTGCTAGAAACAACCAGTCAGTGGCAGGAGAGTTTTAGTGCACACAATCTCATATGGCTGCTCATCCTTCCTCTCACTCGCTCTGTGCTGTGCTGCAGTTAGCATAGCTTGTTGTGAGTGCTCAGTCTAGTTAGCATAGCTACCAATGATGGCAGATAAATGGTTTCCTGCAATGATATGTTGTTTCTCCACCATTAGCACATTTAGCAGTGAATGAATGAGGTTGATTGACATCACTAAGACCCTCCTACTGATTCTGATTGGTTGTTTTGGTCAGAATGTTGCATTACTTTAGCCAGCAACAGGGAGGAGGTGGAGGAGATTGATCTTTTCACAGATTGTCTCATAACAAACTGTCATGACAAGGTGACAGCTTTAACAAATATGGAGAAAAACTTTTTTATTAAAGTTCTATACTGCAGCTTGAATAAAATGCAACTACATAGCATTTTTTGAGAAGTCTGGATTGCTTTATGTGTATTTTGCACGTTGCTTTTGACTGTTGCTCGTGGGGAGAGACATTTCAGTAAGCTAAAACTAACAGAAACAATTTAAGCAACCTACTTGCATATTGTATGCGGACTGTTGGATGTTAAACTCATGAGCAGTAAATATTGTGCTAGTATCAGTATTGAACCAAAGAAAGCAAGTTGCAAGCCTTTAAAATTGTGACGCTTTTTATGGGTCAAATTACTTTTTTCAGTAATCTAACGCGTTGCTATTTCAAATCCAGTAGTGAGACTACAGTTACTTATCGGAATCACTTTGCGTTACTATTTTCTTTTGTAATTTAATTTTATTTCCTCTTGGGGAGTAACCACCGTTTCTACGACAATTATCAGCAGCGACAGAAACATAAACAATGGAGCGAATAGGGAGATGCGCATTTTGTTGCTGGAAAAACAGGAACTATTTTGAATTTCGCTCGCCAAGTCTGGTTATTATAAGCAGCTTTGGGCTTGATTTTTTCCTGAAGTCGCTTGCAGATTTAATGAGTTGCAGTTTTTGAGCTTGGAAATAAGCAGACATAAACCCCAGAATTTGTCTGACATGCAGTTAGTTTTAGTCAGACTCTCTCTGTCCATCATTTCCCAGATGATCCATCCCGCTGTATCTTTGTTAATGTCAAGTTAATATATTACAAGTGAATTACGTCGAGCTTCTAGTTGGGCTCCACAAAACTGCGCAATAAATGTGAAAAAAGCCATGAAGGAACATTTCTGTAAAGTTGTGCAACTGAACGCCATGACAATTATTAATATTAAGATAAATGTCACAAATCTGTGCAGCGGAACATCTGAGCTGTGGAGCGGCAGGAGGAGTGCTGTGCACTGCGCTCTGACGGCAAACACAGGGCCGTAGAACCTGGATGATGGGGTGGAGGGAGGAGAGGGGATCTAAAATCCTATTTATAGTTTTCCAGACAATACTGGAACACACAAAAACATGCACAAATCACTAAGTTTGTTTTGTACTGTTGTAACCAGTAAACAATCTCCCCTTCAGTTCAACCATGTAAGTGGAAATATATTGTTGATGTTACCTTTATAAAATAACTTGCAATTAAGTATTGGTAAAAATCAATGTAATTTTCACAGGTGGTGGAGTGTTGTTGTTAGCAGCTGCTGAAAGTAACTGAAAAAGTTACTTTTAATGTAACTTAGTTACTTTTCAAATCAAGTAGTCAGTAATCTATAGTAAGTTACTTTTTCAAGGAGTAATCAGTAATCTGATTAAAATTACTTTTTCAAAGTAACTATGCCAAGTTTCAAGCAGAAGTGTGACCAGATCAATAAAGCCATTGAACTGAACACTCTTTAACAGGTCAAGTTTTGAAACTGATTCGGTGCTCTCCTCTCCTGTCCCAGATCCCCAAACAGATCTCCCACCATCCCTTGCCCACCAGCCTTTTCTGTCAGATCTGAAATATTTCACTTATCTTTGTCACGGATGCTCCTTCAGCTTTATCGCATTATTTAACAAAATCATGTGATGCTGGTGTTCCTATTTTTTCCCCGACCCACTTTCTTGTCTCCAGAGGTCAGAGGAAGAGGCAGCTCAGGGAACAGGAACAAAGCCACAGTACAGTTCCACATTATGTCAATTCTAAAGGCCTGCACAAACCAGCTATGTGGGATTTTAAATCACATCTTCCATATTTTCCCTCCCTGGAAAAGTTTCATTCACTCTGGAAGACTTGTTACTAAGCCTGTTGTAAAAGAATATTTTAGTAATCGAGTAGGCTATATAATATTTTTACAATTTTCCGAGGAATCACTCTCTCTCTCTGTCTCTCTCTCTCGCTCATTCCTACCCTTCGCTCCAAAACCGTGACGACGCGATTCCGACGCCACAAAAGCTGTCGTAGTCCAACCATCGCACTTTAACAATCCTTGTAAATACTTCAGTGTTCACCTGGACAACAAACCAAACTGGAGATCCAACAGTGAAGCTGTCTACAAAATGTGACAAAGCAGGCTGTACTTCTTGAGGAAGTTTAGATCTTTTGGTGTTTGTAGAAAGATGTAGATCAGGGGTCTGAAACTCCACACCTTGGGGACTGGTGTCCTGCAAATTTAGATGCATCTCTGATACAATACATCTCAGACAAATAATCAGTATATTGGCAAGGCTAATACTGATGTGGTGATTCAGCCACTTGATTTAGGTGTGTTGGGCCAAGGACACATCTAAAAATGCAGGACACCTGCACTGGAGGGCTGGACACCAGTGCAGGTCACTGCATCACTGTTGTATATAGGTCTTCTACAACAGTGATGTCTTCCTACAGGAAGTTACAGTCTTCCTGTAACTTTTAGATCAAGGCTGCCCAAGTCCAGTCCTTGATGGGGACCATCCTGTCACGTGTAGATGGATCCCTAACCTCAGTGCACCTAAATTAACTGAATGTCTGAGGCAGGCCTCTGCAACATATGAGCTGAATGGCTGCTGGTGAGAGAATTGCTTTCTTTGATTGATGTGCATTGTGATGCATCTAAAAGTTCCAGAAAGGTAACTCTCAAGGACTGCACCAGGGCAGCCCTGTTTTCAGGTGTTATTCTCCAACACACCTGGATCGAATGGCAGATTCTCTCACCAGCAGTGTTTTTTTTAATTAATTAATTAATAAAAAAAAAAACATGACCTAGCTCTGCACAAAATATTCTTAGAAATTTAAAGCAAGATATTGGTCCGAATAAGAGAGATTCTTTTTTTCATGTTAATTGACATTAGCTAAAACTGTAATTCTGTCTTCCTGTTTTTTTTTTTCCCCCAGCTTGTAAGGCGATTGTGGATGAGCTGAACTACTCAATCAGTCAGGTGGACCCAAAGATGACCATTAATGTAGGGAGCTTTAGACTCAACCCTGATGGGACCATGACAGACAAAAAGGTAGAGCGTTTGTTGAATACTGTTTATTTAAATCTCTTTGTTGTAACAGGAACCTGACTTTTCATACACATTTAACATATTTCACTGCTCTAAAGGCTTTGCTGAAGGTCCTGATTATGACTGGACATGAGGCTAAAATTATATTTTATCCTGCAATTGATGTTCTTGAGAGTTTCAAAATGTGACAGTGTTTAGGATCCTGAAGTATTGAAATCAAGACTGCCATTTATACACAGAATTTCAAAAAGGCAAGTATTTCTGAAAGTACATTTTATTTGGGTGGTTGAGAACTAAAGAAGATGTTTTATTAATTCTTGGCTAGTTATACTTTTTAAAAAGAGTTATAAATTATTTGAATTAAGGCTCAGTGACATTCCTGAAAAATGTATCAAGACAAGTTTGATGTGCTAATTGGGTGCCTAGCCCCATTCCTTTCTACCAAGGCAACCACTGCACACCTGTCAGACCTGCACAAAGAGTGGTAATCACACTGACTGAGCTGACTATTTGTTGCATAAAAAATAGATTGATGTGAACACAGTTTAGCGTTAAGCAGTTTCCTGTGCAAGTCAGTGTGTCATCAAACCACAGTTGTAAAAATGTACCTTTTTTGCGGATGTGTCCGGCAAACATCTGCTCTGAGTCCATGTGTTACAAACCCCACGGTCTTGGGGTTCAGGGCTGGTAACATAAAGGTGTCCAGAGAAAGAAAGGTGGAATTTAAAATGATTTCTAACAAAAAAAAAAGATGCTTGCATGCTTTGATGTAGGAAAACAATCCTGATAACTTTTGATCTTCAATGCTTCAAGACAGTGCTGAGTGATTGAGAAGCCTGCATCTCAAAAGCTGTAGGAGGAGTTTGCTCAAATACAATATTTGTAACAGAGACAAAATGGTGGCTTTGATCCAAAATGGACGAATTCCTGTAGGAAGTTTGGCTGAAATATGCAAGTACACCTCGCTGCAGCAAACAGAAAGGGACAGACCACTGTCAGTCTCATACCTTATTTGGAAATTGGACTGTTGCATTCCGGAAGTGAAGGGGGTGCTATATTATCTACGGTCTTAGCAGCATTGAATTAAATCTCCCGTTTGTTGCTCATCTCTGCGCAGTGCAATGGATTTAACTCATCATGCAGGGCCGGTTCAAGGCTGTATGAAGCCTGGAGCAGAATTTGACTTAGGGGCCCCTCATGCTGCTAAAAACATCAGCACCTCTAACAGCTTCTGTGTTAGATTTAATCTGGGGAAGGGGGACTAGCTTAATTGGCCAACCTAAAAAGCAGTAAATTATAATTTCAGTTTGTTAATTTGTATTTGTGAATAAACAGAGCTCAAACTAAGAGATTAAACTCATAGCATCAGATTGTTGCAATGGTAACATACAGTTTAACTATGAATATTGTTCTCTGAACTTTTACAAAGTAAACTTGACAGCTCCTGAAAATCTTACAAATCTTATAAATGTTAAACAATTTAAAATATTTTAATTTATGTATGTTGAAACCATTAAATCAAATTTAGCAGCACTGATAATCTCAAACAAATGTTACATTTATGTATGGTCTATGGTAAAATATTAGCATTTATGGGCCCTTGGGGCCTTATGAAGCCACTGACTTACTTTGGATTAAATAGAAGTGCAAATATTTAATATTCATTTTAATTTTATTTTTTAATTTGTTGTTTTTAAGACTAGTTGTGGGCTTAAACAGTGTTTCACTGGCACTGTTTTTCTGTAACATATAATTACCCAGTAATATTTTTACTTGTCTTGTCAACTTGGATCGCTGGTGGACCGCCTCGGCGCCCCAACCACCGGGCTTAGCAAGTTTTCTGGGGAAAACCCTGAGTTGAAAAGGTCACTTCAAGCTATAATCCATCATTTCCATGTTGCAAATGGAAAGAATGTTAAAATATTTCTAGAAATAAGGTAGTAGCTGCAGTTAAATACACTCCTTCATTTGACCCAAACACAGAAAATATGAGACGCAGCAGAAGCCAAGCATTGTGGAATGAACATAGTATCTTTTTAGAGAGAGAAGTTAATGTAATCCAACATGGAGAGATTAGTAGAGGTTCTGTACTGTCGAGATAAAAAAAGAGCTGTTGGTGAAAGCATTTTGTGATCATTTAAACTTTTTGCTCACCACAACTGTGGTTGACTCACTGCTATTTAACCTAGCCATAGGACAAAGCATTTTTGTATCTTTCCCCTTCAACTTTGGATTGTTATTCCATTTAAATCTAAGATCCTAGTTATTGTATGCTCCTGGTGTGAAAGGTGTTTCTAAAATATTTTGGAATTTATTTTTAATCTTAAGCTACTTTTATAACTGTTGCTCTCAAACAGTGACCCATCTCTCATCTTATGAAGCTCAGGTCTTTTAACATCTGCAGTAAGACGCTGCTCATGTTCTATCAGTCATCAGTGTCTAGTTCCATCTTCAATTCAGTGCTGTGTTGGGGTGCTGCAATGAAGGTGAAACACTCAAAATGACTCGACAAACTGACGAGAAAGGTTGAGTCAGTTGTAGGGATCAAGCTGGCTCCACTGGAAGAGGTGACGAGAGACAGAATGCTGAAGAATTATCAATTATCTAATCTCCTTTACAACATGGTGGACAACCTAAGGAGCAGACATAGCCAAAGATTACTGCAGCCCAGATGTGCTAAAGAACGCTACAGCACGTCCTTTCTGCCAGAAGCTATCAGACTTTATAATACATAGTCTCTAGAGCAGTGTTTTTAATGTTGAATATACATTTAGTAATATACTGAACGATATGCGGGTGTTCTTAAGCTCATTGTTATTTATTATTGTTGTATGTTTATTCTTATTACTTTTATTTATTTACTTTAATTTTTATTGTGTACTATGCTGGGACAAATAACCCAGCATAGTATTTGTCTGGGTTATTTCTGGGATCAAAGTTTATTGAACACTTTAGTAGGTGATCAATAAAGTCACCCCTTAGGTGATTAATAAAGTCTTATCATATTTTATTGTATCTTCTCTCATTTTATCTTATCCACAAACTGCAGATTTGGTCACTTTGAAGAGACTGTCAAAACTTAGACAAATGGTAATATCTTTGCCATTTCAGATTTCTCCCTTTTACTCTTTGAACATTGACAAGAGTAAACATTTCTCATGTTTTGGTGAAGTTTTACTATTCTATAGCAGTAGTTTATAGCAAATTTTTCTGAAAAGTTATCGGAATCTCTGATAACTCCATTAGCAGTTTGGAAGAACTTGATTAGGGCTAGGGTCCAGATAAGTTTTTCCTTAGCCTTCAGACGATGATTTCAAAGATGAGCTCCTCCTCAGCTCAGAGATGGCACTACCCTCCACCTGTTGCATTGTTTGGCCATTCAAATGTCTCTTAGACACAGAAACAGTCAAACCTTGATCCCATGCCCTCTGCTCTCCCTTCTTTTCAGCAGCTTTTGACCTAGAGTGAATTGGAGAGGATGGGATGTCACAGTGTAGATTCCTTCAGTGTGGAGGATTTTCAGGTTTTAAGTCTGCTCTTTGGCCTCCTCACAGTAGGACTTCCTGGGGGCATGGAGCCGCTCTGTGGCACAAAAGTAAAACCTGCCTTCCGTAACAATGGCACATTTAAGGCATCCAAAGACATTGAACTTAGATGGAGCAGTGAGTTGATCTCATAGTTACTAGAGGGAAGTCATGCATTGAGAATGAGAAAATGCACAATGGCAGGCTGAGGCAGTGACACATAATATTAGGGCCTAGAGAGTTGGAATGTGACATGCAGTGTTGCTATTTGTTATGTCTCTTCAAACACAGGCTAATAATATAACTTTTTTTTTTCTTTTTACTTTTGTGTGCTATTTTGAAATGACCAGCTGTCCAATCAGCTTTCTTGCTAAGTTTTCAAAATTTTTACCTGATGTAAAGTAAGAGTGTCCTGATCCGATTGTGATGTTGGAAATCATGCATTACTAATAGTTGTCCTGTGGACCGATTCCTCCTCTGAGCTGTGGATCTCTGCCTTTGGTCCAGAGTCACCATGAGCCTCTTGGCTGCATCTCTGATCAGAACTCTCCTTGTTCAACCTCAGAAATGTTTTCACAGCCTAAGTCTGCTTTAAACTTCTCCACAGCTTTCTCCCTGACCTGCCTGCTGTGTTCCTTGGCCTTTGTGATGCTGTTTGCTCCCCAATACCTCTGAGGCATCACGGAGCAGCTGGATTTCTACTGAGATTAGATTACACACAGGTTGAGTCATTAGCAGACATCAGGAAACTCCTGAAGGAAACTAGTTGCACTCAGAGAAAAGGGGGTGAATACTTTTGCACACCGCACTTTTCAATTTTTATTTGTAAAAAAAATGTTTTGAACCAAGTCTATTTTTCTTTGTACTTTTCAATTGTAACCACTTTTTGTTGGTCTCGCACATAAAATTGAAAAGAAATATATTAATGTTTGTGGTTGTAATGTGACAAAATATGGAAAAGTTCAAGGAATATGAATAATTTTGCAGGCCACTTTTTATGCCCATTGCCAATATTTTATGAATTAATTTTCCACCAGTCTAATTAAAACCAGATGCTCATCTGTTCCTCATCCTCTCAGACTATCACTGCCGTACGCCAGGCCACGATTTAATGCTCTTCTATAATACATAGTGCTGTGAAAGTCTTTGCCCCCTTAAAGATTTCTGTTCTTGCTTTTTTGTTGCATTTAAGATCACAAATTTTATTTTTGACAAAAGATAACTTAAATTTGAATATGCTGAAAATCTATCTTTTTATTCTTAACCTCCAGACTAGCTTTCATGACTACATTATTATTATTATTATTATTATTATTATTATTAATTTATGGGTCTTCATTGGTCCATAAGAGCAGTAAGGACAATGAAACTGAAAGGTTCCTGCCCACAGTGGCTCAGTAATGGCTCCCTGTCCAATGGGAATTGAATGGAGGATGGCATCCCTGAGAAGCCTATTCTCTGGCCAAACCGGTCACACCCTTCCCCATTCTTCAAACAACGCTGTGACTGACGGCTCCCTTTCACTGGGCTCTGGCTGCTGAGGAAGGGCTTTAATTCCAATCCATTTTGTAACATGGCTTGATAATGACTGAGACCTAAGCCCACGGGTTGAGATGGACATACGTGCTTCTATTGTCCACTGTAGAAAGAAGGGTCCTTTTTTGTCTTTGTGTCGCTTAGCTTGGATGAGCTTGTGGAATTGTTGACATTTCAAACACCAAATGAAATGTGTAATAAGAAATGTCATGTGCCATGGCAGAAAAAAATTACTAAAATATTTTAATGTTTATCTGTGTTAAATGATAAGAAGAGATGTGAAGCTGTTTTATTGGACAGCAACTGTGTTGCCTATTATGTTACATTAATAATGGAGCTGTATAGATTTTAGAAATACTGAAGAGCAAGAAGCAGACCGTCATCAAATATAGTAATAATCAACATATGAGGCACCATAGAGTTCTTGAATGCAAAGATTCTTGGGCCCAGTCAAGGGGCTGGTCAGAAGTCTAACACAACCTCCACCTGGGCATTGTGTAAGCAGGAATATGAAAGGAAAACATTTCACATTCAACAAGGTCAAATTTTATCAAGTACTATGTTTTAAAACATGACAAGACACATTTACAAAAATGTGTTTTGTACATATTTGAAAAGACACAACAGAAGCAATGTGGGGGCTAAGGATATGAGCTGTTTACCCTGGACTTGGATACTGGTGAGCTTTACTGCCTCCATCTTCTCCCCCAACCAGGTTCTTTTTCAACCTGGTTGAAAAAGAACCAGGCTCTTTTTCAACCTGGTTGGAGGTGTAAAGAGCACTGACCTACCCCCTCTTCTTTTCCGTTTTCTATGCCCCGTTCTTGCCCCCTCACCTCCTGGGCAACACCCTTTCACCCTGTATACTTCTGGGGATGCTTAGATTGGGCCACCTCACCTATGTTGACCTGTCTAGACACCACTGCCTTGCCTTTTTGTTCCAAGAGAGCAGCAGAGGAAGGGGAAGGTGGTGGAGAGGTGGGAAGGCAGTTTAAAAGTCAGAGTTGCCGGGTGATGTTTGTTACCATGCAACTAATAAAACAGAGCGGAAGCAAAAGGTCACAGCGATGACCCTCCCAAAGCCCTGTGGTGTCACACTGCTGGCTCTGGGTCAGCTCAAACCCTAATGACAACCGTCAATATGGCTGCTTTTGTTCTTCAACATAAGCCAGCACTTTGTAATGTAGCTTGAGTCCATCCAAACACCATGTTTAGAAGTATAGTTATTTTTCCCCCCACTATATTTTCAATTTGGGTCATATCTTTCAGACATTTAAGTAAGATCTAGAACCAGTAAAAATCTCAAACTACATCTGTTGTTGCAAAATCTCAGAGTGTGGGGTGCTGGGTTGAGTTGAGTTGATTTTGACTTTATTGAACATAGTGTAAAAGAAGAATATACAAAGTTTTATACAAAAAACTTAAAACAAAATCAGTCTTGGATGCAGTTGTCCTAGGTTTGTTTTCCGGTCTGTGGTGTTTTTCTCCATGTCTTCCTCTTCTCTGACCTCCCTTCTGTCCATCTATTGTTAAATAAAGGACACTAGAGCTAAAAGGAAGGGAAATAGTTTTGTGGGGTTCTTTATGACTGTATTTGTAGGTTGAGTGTGGTTATTGTATTGTAAAATTGATTGAGTTTATATAGCACCAATTCACAACATGTTATTTCATGGTAACTTACAAAAATGTAATTTCAGTTCAGTAACATACATTCAAATTTACCCTAGGTATCAAAAAGTGCATTAAGTTCAGTTTATTGTTCAAATTTGTTTAAAAAGAATGAAACCCAGCAGATTGCACAAAGTCATTGTCAGTTTAGCAGTTTGCACATCATTTACCTAATAGGAAGGTAAATCTTACTGAACAAGGTCAGGCCTGGTACAACGCTGCATCCTGATGCCAGCCACCTCATGAGCTCTCAGTGTAATCCTCCATTTTTATTTGTTTACTTTTGTTGCTAGGTCCCGTTCGCGCGCTCAGAAACGCACCTCAGTGAGCTCCTGGACGGGGTGTGTGACAGCATGAGTGACTATGCCCTCTACATTGACCCGGACACCCACCACAAGCAGTACAGGAGATTCGCTCCAAGAGTCAGTGGATCCTCAGAAGATTTCCCAGACTTTGGGAACTTCAAGTTTGATGGTCCTGAGGGATCCAATAACCTGAAATTTGCTGTAAGTAAACAACAGCATTACTGAACTGTTGAACACACTATAGTTGTGACATACATGATTGTTCTATTTGCATAGAATAGACTCACTGCTGAGCAGATTCTGTTTCATGTGTTGACTAAAATATTTAAACAGTTGCAACATGTGTCAATTAAACTTGAAGGACATGTTTAATAAAACTAGAAAATCACCTGCTATACTTTTGTCTAGAACATTTTTATTGATGTTTGCAGTCAAATTTGCTGTAAATTTACATAAATTTAAGATAGGGGACAGACTGTAGGTACTGTCTCCTACAGTCCCCTGCTGTCCCCTACTGTCGTCCAAATATTTCTCCATTTTTAGTAAGAATCTGCTCTGTTGTTCACGTTTCATATCTTTGTGGTTTTAATGATATATTTCCAGTTAAAAGTATCCAAAGGCATATCCTTGTTTTTAATCTCCATAAAAGTTGCATCTTTGGGGAATGGAGTTGTCTGACAGCATCAGTATGTAAAATAAATCATTTCAATGAGCTCAAGTCTCCTGACCCATTGGATAACATGCAAACGTTTTGGAGTTGAGGCGTTAACATAGTGGTGCAAAGATTACTAGGATTGGAGTTTTTAACATTTCTAAATTTAATTATGTTTAGTAAAGTTGGCATCAAACACAGAAAAACTGAGAAAATTAGGTTATCATGCCTTCTATTTACCATGGCAACCGCCTGTTTCGATTAGCCTAAAGGATTCTGTTGTAACCTAGAAAAAACCTTGAGCCAGATCCAGTACTGTGTTCACATGGTCCTGGTGGCTGACCACATCTTTACCAAATGCTAAAACTGCTGAACAGATTGGCAAACAGACGGGGAACATGGCCGCCACCCTGCACTGTCATACTCTTCATTGTGCATAAAGACATGTTAAACTGTGTGTGTTTGCATGGCTCAGCTAACTCAGCCCAGTATCTCCCCACTGTGCCTGTTTTTCTTGGCAGTGTGAGACGCTGGTGGAGGAGCTGGAGGACGACATCATCTCTTTGCTTGGCCAGGATGAGGGAGATGTGCAGAAGAAGTTATGTAGTCGAGTCTCAGGTAGTTAATCTGTTCTTTATTCCTGCCACTGTTCTCCTATTGCTCTTTAGGTGAAGTGGAACCTGTATAGAACAGCATTGCAGATGGTCCATTTTTTGTCAGATTTAATGTCATGAAAAACTAACACCAAAAGTATCAGTATTTTCTTTTGGCTTTTATTTAATGAAATGACAGCTTTAATGGATTTGTATGTGCCTCTAAAAGTACAAAGAATAAATAACAGAAAACAAACACGAAAAACAGAATCAACTCTACAAAAGATATTACTCCAAAAGTGATCAGTTTGGACCAGTCATTTCTAGGGTGGAATTAACACACAATTCCAGTATTTTTTTCTTTCTGAAACTAGCTGGTCATTGGCTGCTACCTCTTTATTATGTTTCCATTACAAATGTTTGAAAAACATTGTTGACCTTCTGCTAATGTCTAAAGAACACAATTTTGCAATTATAGTTTCTCCATGAAATAACAAATGCAATTAAAATCACATGTGAATAAACTTGTTCAAATAACAAGTCATTGGTGTCTCATTCAGACATTGGAGTGACTAGCCTCTTGTACCTGAAGTGGTTACGTATGCAGCCTTTTGGGGAAATTGTAGGTGGAGACTTTACTCATCCTAGTGTTAGTTTCCATTAAACAAATTTATTTTCAGAATGCTAGTTTGAGCAGTTAGATGGTAAATGGAAACACAGTTAGTGAGATGGACTAGGTCGATGTATGCAGTGCCAAGGTAATTCTTCTCGATAGAATTACCTTCGAGAAGGTAATTCTCGAAGGTAATTACCTTCGAGAATACGACGGTAATTACCTTCGTATTCTCGAATACGAAGGTATTCGAGAATACCTTCGAATACGAAGGTATTCGAGAATACCTTCGAATACGAAGGTATTCGTATTCGAGACATGAAGAGTCTACATGTCTCTTTATGAGACATGTAGACTCATGAAGAGTCTACATGTCTTCATGTAGACTCTTCATGAAGACATGAAAACATGAAGAGTCTTCATGTAGACTCTTCATGTCTTGACATGAAGAGTCATGGTGACTCTTACTAGTCACCATGAAGAGCGGCAGACATTCACCTTAAAGGGCTAATGTAAGGACAGAATGTAGTTGTTAAAGGAATCATTATTCCTTTAATTTAATTTATTTGAACATGTTGGCCTAAATATGTTATAATTTTCCTATGAAATAAAAAAAATCAGTTTGTGATATGTAAAAACTCATAATTACCTCAAAACATGTATGTCTTTCATTATATTTTTCACCTGTGCAATGCATGCTGGGTTGATAATGTGGTCAGATCCGTTCTGTACTGGAATCTACAGAGTAAACACATGAAGGCTAACTTTACAGGAGTTGTTTTTTATCATATTGTGTTTGACTGGTGTAAATTTAGATGATGTCACTGTGTCATCTTACTAAAAAATTGGAAAGGTATGGAATTAGAGGGGTAGCATTAAACTGGCTTAAAAGCTACATTGGACAAAGGAAACAATTTGTAGAACTGGATAATCAGAAATCAAATTTACTAAACAGAACTTGTGGGGTTCCCCAGGGATCAGTGTTGGGCCCTAAATTATTCAATTTGTATATAAATGACATAGTTAAAATATCAAACCTTATAAAATACATTATATTTGCAGATAATAGAAGTATCTTCTGTACTGGAGAAAACGTTCAACAACTCTCAGAGGTGGTCAATACAGAAATGAAAAAACTACAACGTTGGTTCAAAAACAATAAATTATCACTACATTTAGATAAAACTAAATTCATGATATTCGGAATCTGTAAAAAAAACAAAAAAACAATGCAATTAAATTAACTATTGACAGTATTGATTTACAACAAGTCTATGAAATCACATTTCTGGTGTCAGATGATAAATTTAGCTGAAAACCACTGATCTGCCAAGTAAAGTCAAGGATGTTCCACATTATTAATCAGGCCACAGGTTTCAAGCAATGTGGGAAAGAGAAAGGATCTCTCTGGTGACGAAAATCATCAGATAGTGTAGTGGCGTATGACAAGGTATGAAAACATTAGATATTTAACGAAAACTGAAGTGTTATCATCGTACTGTGAAGAGATTTGTGG
>CAEFZY010053462.1:0-11880 GCA_903066815.1 Brachyrhaphis roseni | reverse complement strand
CTTATAATGTATAAAAATGCTCACAGTTTCACTATACTTTTGACTAGAGGTTTGAAGTTGCACACAGTTATTGCCTAGAAGCTGCAAGGGAGAGCAAGGCTTTCCATAAACAACAGAAAGGATGTTTATTTAGCTGCACAAGGTGCTACACTTTATCCATTTGAGATTCAAAATTCTATGATGGAACATGGACATATTAGAAGTATGATACAAGACAGATTTAAAATGTAAGCTCCATAATCATTTAGCTTTTATTTCAAGTACTGGAGAAACCATGTTTTACAGTGACTGCTCTTACACACAGTGTGACGTCACCTCCACTCCCAATAAATAATAAATCAGTAATGTCCGCTTTTTGTGAAAAGGCTAAAGCAATGTCTTTTCAACAATATTGATATATCTTCTAATATTTCTTAAAGAAAATAATTTAATCAACAATTAAAAAAAATACTGGATATAAAATCCAGCCACATTACAAACAATCCGTCTTTTTTGGGTATTGAAAAATAGAACTGTGTCCATACTTTTATATACTGCAGCTGCACTATTGATCGCAACAAAATAAGAGGATTTAATATCACCTGTAAATATTTGGATATTTGTTGATTCTCTTAAGAAAAAAAAAAGCATGAAAGGAATAATCCTCAGAATAGCCTGTTGATTTTTCAAACATTATCAATATCATGAAATCATTATAGCAATTAATCACAATTATCATTATTTAAAAAATCTCAATAGTTATAAAGAATGCAAAATTGTGTATCCCTGGATGCACATTTAAATCTAGTGTAACATTTGTAGTAAAATAATCTTGTGTGAAAACATCAATAGTACTGTAGTGATGTCTTCACTCTGTACCTCTGCTGCATCCGTTCTAATAATACTTCGTCCCTTTGTTAAACAATATTGACCAAGCTTGAAACCCTGGTAGTCTCAGTCACACTTTTCCTGTGACACCAACATGTCCTTTGTAACATGCACCCACTAATTAACAGCCTTATCTCCAAAAGCAAAAGACTGGGTCTTCTGTATTTTCACTCCTAAGTGTGTGTGAGTTTAGTGGCTGTGCAGAATGTAGTTTCTCATCCTACGTTGAGCCTAGCAGGAGTCAGGATTTTCTATTATGAACTTATTTGTTTTCTATTTCTTATTCATTTGCAGCAGCTCACCAGTGTTTGTTGTGCATGTCAAGTATTGAAGTACATTATTCAGCATGGTTTTTAAGAGAGATATCTCAATATTAATGCATGCTAAACTAAGACAGTCGAGACCTAATTTAAGATAAAAAAAATCTCCCATATTGTGATATACCGTACTTATTTTTATCTGCTGCAATGTTCACTGATGGAAACCCAGGAAGAGAACAAAAGTGAGCAGCCGTGGTTACAGCTGTACAGCACTGACGCAGAACGATCAACTGATGAGCCAGAGTGCCGAGGTTAATCCATCAGATTACAGCAGATTACAATGCATGAGGGATGTCTGAATGGAAGATTAGAACGCAGAGATGATGGACGGAATAATTGGATGGATGGACTGTGGAGAGCGATAGACGGTGAAGGATAATGTGATAAATATTAGGAGCTTTCTATCAGCCTCGGTTTAACTGTTGGAGTAGTTGTACTTTGCATAAATATTCTAGTTCTAGTTTAGATTGGATATAGGGTTTTTGTTGTTGTATTTAAAAAGCATTTCCATTAGCTAGATTAGTGTAAATAAGTAATCCCAGTGAGCACACAGTAAGCCATTTAGTGAATCACCTGAATCTGCAAAAAACAGGGGTTTACTGAAGATGCTTCCCTATTGCTATAATGCACAACGAATGAAGGCAAAGAACAGAAGTAGATAGAAAGAAATTGAAATACAATGTAGAAGTACTCGGTGACTTGCCTTTAAAACAGGCAGGGAAAACGGATAAAAACAGGTTTTTATCTATTTTCCATTTTTAGTGCAAACATTTCACATGAGTTTGATCTAGCCTTTGTCGCTACAGCAGCTTCACCTCCTCTGGGAAGGCTGGGAAGGTTTTGAAGAATATTTATGGACAGCATTAGTGAGGTCAGTTGCTGATGTTGGATGAGACATCACCACTATAATTCATCCCAAAGGATGAATTATTGTTAAGGTTAGGGTTCTTTGCGGATTGGTCAACTTCTTCCACACCAAACTCCTTGTCTTTATGGGCCTTGCTTTGTCATGTTTGAGCAGGAAGGTGTCATCCCCAAACTGCTTCAACAAAGTTGAGAGAATGAAATGGTCCAGAATGCTTTTGTTTTCTCAAGGATTAGGAGTGTCTTCCACAGGAACTAAGGGACCTGGAACAGCCCAATACCATAATTCCCTCTACACCCAACTTTAGACTTGGCTCAATCCAGTTAGACACACTACTGCATCCAACTCTTTGCATGTAAACTAAAGGCCACAAAAGTTGTGCTTTTTTGCATTTCATTATTTGCTGTTTTGTGGAGCATACCAAATTATGCTTACTTTATAATTATTCCCAATTGTATAAATATTGCCAAATTACAACTAAGGTGCTTTAACACTAGCTGTATTTAGTTTGCTTTAACCAAACTCTAGTTTGTTAGCCTAGAAAGTGCAGTTCACTTGGGGAGGTGTCAATGTGCAATCAAACTCTGATGCAGACAAAAATGCAAACTCTGGTCAGCCGAACTAAGTCTCAGTTTGGTTGAAGTGAACTCTGGGACTGTTCGAATGCATGTGATCGGACACCGCTCCTAAAGCAGGAAGTGAACTATGGTGCAGGGCCTTCTGGGTAAATGCAACCACAATGTTTCCTTCAGTGGTTCTTGGCGCAGCGCTGCCACAGGCGAGGAGGTGAACGGGTTTATTCAAACAGTTTGGAACGTTTGACACAACGTAGTGTGAAAAGAACAGCTAAAAATGTAAAGAATGTTGCAACTGTGATCCCACAATTGCAACATTTATTCACACCTGATTGTCTGCTGGACTATCAGGTGTGAATAAATGTTGTAATTGTGGGAAACACCCTAAGAGTTCACTGTAGAATGTTTAGTGGTGATGAACCAGTTGACTGCCATCAGTTGATGAGGAGGGGTGAGTGAGTGCTTTTGGCAACATGGTGTGTATTAATAGGGTATTTCATCATATTTCCATTAAACATTCTCTTCCTGTGTCTTTCTTTCTCTGGTCTCTACACCCGGTGTTTATGGGTAAGCGACCCTAATTTCACCTGCTGGTGCTATATCTAATTAACATTTCAGATCACATAGCCAAAAAGGAAAAACAGAAAGCATGAGGCAATGATGGAGTTAGTCACGTTGACTGATCAAAAGAGGTGGAGGAGGGAGCAGAGAAAAGGGAAGGGAGGGAGACTGGAGGAGAGAGGCCTCTCCACATCCTCCTATATCTGTCCAAACAGCTTTCATGCCAGCTAAGAGTCTTGCCATTTCGTTTTTTTTTCAGTCTCTCTCCTTCCTTTTTTGTCATCCTCTCCCTGCCAGATTGCTGACAGAATTTGGAAACGGGGATTAGAGAGGACAGATGCATGGAGATGGACAGATAACAGCTTTTGGAACACGATCGGCGTGAAAACTTTAGGAGTTGTTGTTGCAGCTCGGATGTTTGTGCAGCCGTAGAGGTCTATGTAGCATTTGGTATAATAATGATAATGGGCCAACCTAGGTGTTTGTGACAGTGGAACACCTGTTTTGATCTAACTGGCATTGACCTGCTGCTCCTAGAACCGATTCCACCCCCAGTAGCGTCACAAGCTTAGGATTTACTCACATTTGGGTGGAAGTGAATTAGTCTGGTTGAGTGGACTGTTTCTGGACGATAAGGTCCAGTTACCAATGGTGATAAGGTCTGGCTTGCTGCCGCAGTTCCTTTGGCAGGAAGGAGGCGGATAGCGACAAGGTTGGGGTTCTACGCCGACCAATCAAATATGTCCTCACTAAACAGGAAGGAAAGTCGAAGTTTTAGAGGCACAAGCTGTGGCAAATTGACTTGAATGTTTCTTTCTCTAAACACAGATTGACTCTGATTTCACACATTTAGGGGTAATAAATGTAGCTAAAATGGAAAAACGTGGAATTTGGAAAAAAAATATATATATACATGCTATTTTTTTTTAAGATTACACAGCAAATTTCATAGAGCTCTGCTTTTGCCCATACCTTAAGATCAGACAGGTTGGAGGCAGAACACCCTCATCATCAATTTTCAAGTCTGGCCACAGATTAATGACTAGACTTTGGCTAGGCCATTTGTACACATGAATGTGCTTTGATCCAAATCGTTCTATTCTAGCACTAGCTGTACTTAATTTTTTTTTTTTTGCAACCGCTATCAGCTTCCTCTGCCAGGATTGTCTGTTATTCTCCTAGATTTATACTGCAATTAAATATCACAAAATAGGACTGGGCATTTATTGTATGGCTTAGCATTTATCAGGAAAAATTTGTCATAATAATTTTGGTTTATTATCACAAAAAATTAGGTTAATGTAAAAAAAAAAGAGACTAAAATGTCAATTTGTTTCTACAGTAGCATAAAAACATCAATAAATTTACATGAAGAAGCATGAAGAAATGTTTTTCAAAAGCAGCATTTACATTTCTAGCACCATGAATGAAGTAATAAATAGATTTTTTATCATCACTTTTATCGTCACCATAGTAGGCCTACTAAAAAGTATCGCAATAAAAATCTAAGTTCATATCGCCCACCTTTAACACACAGACATTTTTTGTCAAAATATTTGAAAAACATAGAAAAACATTTTTTTATTTGTATGTTTGTTTGTGATTTACTGAATATCTCAGTAAATCACATTACAGTAAAGCTCATTTTTGCCAACTCACTTTCAGCCGAGGAGGCAAAAGGGGAACGGAGCAAATCAAACACGTGCGCTCCAAAGGCCTGTGGAGCGGGTTCAGAAGGCAGAGAACTTTACATTAGGGAACCCACAGAGAGCTTGGAACATGGAGGTCATAGGTCAACAGCGAGGAAGTTTAATAAAGAAAGAGAGGGAGGACGAATCGGGGTAAAGGGGATGACATTTGATGGATTGTTTCCTGTCTGTGCGCCTCCCTGCTCTCTTCATTCCCTCATCTCCTCCTCGCTGCATGATTGCTCTGTCTGCTCTGTAGTTTTAAGCGGCTGTTTTCTAGGGTGTGTGTTCGAGGAAAGTGCTCAGTCTCAATCCCTTACAGTTTTTGCAGTGTGATCATTCTGCTTTGCAACTTTTTTTCTATCTCATCTGAAGAGATATGCAGGAACAAGACATAATTCCAACACTGAGAAGAATGTGGCGGTAAAATCATTGGAAAAACACGTAGAGGGCAAATCAAACAATGTAGCCTGCCACTGTTTGCAATTTGTGTCTGCTCTGAGTCAATCTTTGTCTCACTCTCCTTTTCTGTCTCCGTCTCCTCTGGGGTAAAGCGGCTATTCAACAAATTCCTTTGTTTACCCTTCTAATTGGAAGATGTCTAGCTGTAGCGCCGCAGCCTTTTATGGCATCACAAGTCTGATCACACACACACACTCTCACATGCACGCATGGTGTAATCTAGCACAGCAGCTCTGAGAAAGGAACAAAAAGACAGAAGACAAAAAAGATCAAATTATCAGCTACATTTAATTACCCACAACTAGACAGACACAATAACGAAGCTAAATCCAGATATTTCTGGGTTCACATGCAAGAGAGAGAGAGAAAGAGGGAGTGGGCACAGGAATTTAGACTTTCCCTCTCTCTGCTATGCAGAAGGGAGGCTTTTCCTTCCCTTTTTTTCTTTTTTTTTTTTTTGAAGGCATTGCTGCAGAGTAAAGTGATGACTGCTTATCGGATTAGGGATCGCCGGATAATAAATACCCTTGTTTGATTTCTCCACCCATACTCCTTAAACATGATTACTGCTTTCTGTTACCGCCAGCATCACATTAAAGCTCGCTGCACGGCAGCACTGCCATTTGCATAATGTTTATAGAGATGGTAAGAAGCGATGGCTGCAGAGAGGATAGATGCCGAGGAATGCATTCAGCTGTCACTCTTCCTCCATCTTTCCTCGTCCTTCTTTATGCCGTTTGTTTCTGCTTACCGTTGACTTTGCTGCGGCTTTACGCCAGAAGGCTGCTCTCCTTTTGGCTGGTTTGGGATTTGTGGTATATTTTTATTGTTATTCTCGCTCACATATTTATTGCTATCCCTAACCTAAGCTGTACCCTAAGACAGATATTGTAAAATACAATAGAATTCAATGAACACATAGTTCATTCTTTCAGTGTCATTTAGCAAAATTTCTGTCTGGTATTGTAAGAAGCTGCATTTCCATTCCATAATCGCGCATCTTGACTTTTCGAAAATGAACCCCCTTAACAGAAACACGCAGATTTTCTTAGTTTCTTTTATTTTTAAAAGAATTTGCCACTAGGATTAGGTGTTTCTTTTGGCCATGTCAAAGTTTGTTTACTTATCAAAACTGCATTGGAAATATTTTTTTTCACCTCAAGAAAGTCAAGTGACCAACAACATGATGTTGCCACTGGCACAAGCCATGAAGAAGACGACGGCAGGAAGTAGTTGGAGGATGATGCTGCTGCATGTTATTTTTCATGACTTATCGCATGAACAAACTTATTTATGCCTGATTTTGATTGCGTTTGTTATTTAATGGAAACTGCAAAATTGTGATTTTTCAACATTAGTGGAATAATGACAAAGATTTGTACATATTTGTAATGGAAGTGCAGCTAGAGATGCTAACATCTTTCTTTTATGAGTCATTAACATTATCACAAGTAGAATTGTACTAAAATATCGACTGGTGACCAAAATCAGACCATTTTCAGCTCTACGTTACCTCTGAGTTCAACCAAGCTACTATATTTTTTTACATAATGGGACAATAATTGAAAAATCTGATAGATGTTGATGGTTAATTTTCCATAAGCCATGTCATAGACTTCAGAATAATGCCATCAACTGGAGTAAAAGTTAAACTTTTGCTTTACTTTTCATGGTTGGGCAAATTTATGATACAGTGGGACCCCAAGTAGTTGTGGGGGTTTGGGACCAAAGCCAACTAGATTAAATCTACAAATAGTTGATACCCCCTCCAAAAATCTATATAAGGGCCTATTTTAGTAGGTTAATTACCAAATTGACCTTAATGTGCATTAAAAAACACTCTGGAAACCGTATTAGCACTACAGCTCAAACCAAAATCTCAGGTCTTCCTTGATTCCACTTTTGGGATACAGCCAATCAGGGCCAAGCAAAATGAATACCACATTTAGGTTGGCTACTTTGCAAAAGCCAGCCAGTGGCATGTCAGGTAGCACCCAGGTATTTCAGCTTCCATAGCTGCATTTTCTTCCCAATGTTTTAGATTTTCTCTTTAGAAAAAATTGTAAATAGGTGAATTTTCTGCAGGTAATTTAGAGTTACATTTCACAGAAATATCTGAATGCTGACTACTGGCAATGGTCCTCTATAATTCCCAAAGCATCTTGGTAAAATGTCTTAAATCACTCAGACTGAAGTGTTCTGCCTGAAAACTCTTTATTGCTAGGCACAGAAAGCTCTGTCCTCTTCTTCGCTCCACATTCTGCCATAAAGTCTGCTGAAGTGGTGAGACTTTCTTGTTGTCAGATATCTAAGATCTTAACTGCATAAAAATGGAATAAATTCCAAACATTTGCAGGAAATAACTCAGAAGTCAAAGCAGAGCCAAGCAAGACTTGAAAGGCGTAGCATTCTAAAATGTCTGAAGGCAGAGAAGAATCTGATGCAGTAAGATTTGTAATTCCACCAAGATGCAAATGACAATGTTTCTCGCAGTTACCTGACAGAAACACTGTTTTCAGAGTGATAGTCATTTTATCTTCTGCAAAACTCAACCCAATACTTTTTAGAACCACTCTCTCGCTCATACTTCAAATACTTCTCGGAACAGTAAACCAAAAATGTTACTGAAAATTAACTTTCAGCTCTGTTATGGTTTTAAAAACTATGCTTCTAATAGTTTCATTGCTAATGCAAGGGCACCAATTAATTCTTCAGTTGGTAATTTGAGATATTGTTTGTTGATTGCTAATTTGTGGCTAATCTTTGAAAATATTAAAACATTTTTATTGTATTTTGTTTTGTTACATACACCGGCCACAGATCAGCTCATGTGGACTGGGCCTGTTCAGTTCTGCAGACATCTAGTCCTGAAGCGTCTGGTTGAACGGAGGCCTTTAGGTGACAGTAGAGCTGTCAGCGTTTCTGCGCACCAGAGCCCCCATCTACATGCGAGTGCACATTATCTGCTAGTGAAAATGTCTCTGTTCTCCATTTTGCCCATGTAGGAGCGTAATAACCACTTTTTGAACCGATGACCCTGAGCTGAACTTCCCTCGTCTCTTATTCAGAGAGCATCCATACAGAGCCTGCTAGCAGCAAGCTCATAACAGCTGGAACGCTTGTTGGCTTTTTTTTCTCTCCTCCTCCCCAAAAAAGCCCTTTTGCACTCCCATGTACAGTAAGTGCACATAAAACCCAAGCCCCCCCACCTCCACCCTCTCCAGCCCCCGGCACAACTGTAAGGCAACCCAGTCTAGACAGACATCAGCCCCATCTCTCTCTGTCTACGGAGAAACAAAAAGTCGCTGGAAGACGTACAACCGACTCAGTGAGTGGTTGTAACACCCTAATCTAAGTTTGTTGAATGATTTATTTGAGGATTTAATTAATCAGACAACCTCAAGCTAATAAAGTTAGTCGGCTGAAAGTCGATTTAATTGAGTGTGATTCTTTTTTTTTTTATTTTTTTTTTTTATCTAAAAACACATTGAGGACTGATTGTATTAACCCACTTAATATCCTGATCCTTTCCCATCTCAGGTTTTTGTCAAATAAAGGAGTTTTGATTTCAGTCACATAGCAAGCCAAATAAAAAGAGACTACCAATGCAAGAGACGAGGGAAGACAGACATCAGGTCAGAGTGAAAAAAAGACAGACTCTGCTGCCAACTTCCTCCAGGGAGGCAAAGGTCTCCATTATAATTCAGTTGTTGTCTTGAATTTTACTTTGATGTCCAACATTTGGGGCTTTTTTGCCACCGACTTAAAATGCCTAGGCGAGTATGACTCTCTGTTTGTTTGAAATGCACAATAAGCAGACCTTTGGGTTCTCCCAGACCATCGGTGAAACCAGCTTTAGTTTGATATTTTTTCTGTATTTTTAGTTGAGATGGATGACATTTCTCAACTTCTTGAACTTAAATGTTGACAAAAGATGACAGATGATGAAAAGCAGATCAATGGCTTTCTGGTTGGACCAATGGTGGAAATATAAATAAATGCTCCAATGTGTACAGAGTGGTAGATAGGAGGCAGAACATATTACTTAGTCACTCAAAAACATAGATATCACTTGTCTTCTAACCGCAAAGACAATCTAAGTAAAACATAATGATTTAATTAATTAAAGGAAATGTTATCCAAACCAATCTGACTCTTAGTGAATGAGTCGCTGCTGCCTGAACATCATACTGTAACTGGTTGCTTCACCCTTTATAGCAACAGCTACCATCCACAGAGAGCTTGTACAACATCATATCAAAGCATCAGAATAAATTCAGAACTTTGACTAGGCCTCTGCAAATCATCTTATGTTGTTGGTTGTGTATTTTTAATCATTCAGAGGTCAACTCTCTTTTATGCTTTGGATCAATGTCCTACTGCATAACCAAAGTTAGCTTATGCTAAGGTCAAACATTGACCAAGGACTTCCTGACAGGATTGCTAGTTTCATTAGTTAGGGTAGGTCATCGAGGTTCATGCCAACTTTCTGTGCATTGTTCCACTCCTGATATTGGAATAATATCTTCCACAGACCGCTCGTGATGCCATTCTGGGACATTTTATGATGGGCAAGACTTGTTTTTATGATAAAAACAAGTCTTTATCCGACTTGTTTACTTCAGCTTTGAATAACTCTTAGACATGTTCTCATTTGTCTTGATTAGTTTAGGTTCAGGTGAAACTGTCAGTCCACCTGCCTTTGACAGTATTAATAGATGTGCGTTATTAGAGACAGAAGATGTTGCAGAAGAATAAACGCATTCTCTGCTCGTAGTCATAAAAGTGTGTATAAAAAGTGTCACGTTTAGAGGTCAGCACAAAATGACTAATGCAGAATAATGCTGCAGAGAAAGTGAGTAAGAAATATTAAACAGGAAGTTCTTCAAACATAATGTCTTTATGTGGTCACAGTCCTGGCTAAGAGATTTTAGAGAAACATTTGAATTAAATGTTTGACCCAAAGACAGAATCCTAATTCACTCTGTCACTAAGTAGCCAGAGCCACATGTTGTACATGTTTTCTATGGAGAGTGAAAGCCTCCGACTTATATTTGTAATGTAGGGGGAGATTATTTAGGGGTACACAGAAAATCATTATAATTATATTGATTATAAAATCATATTTAGATTTTTTTTAAAGCGTGAAGCATGTTAAAAGATATAAACAATATAAAGGTTACAAAGTTTCTTGAGAAACCTCTGAAATTATTTTACTGCTCTAGACAAAAATAAAAATAACTTCTAAGCATTAAAGTATCATCAGTAGGAGCTACACTTGAGAAATGTGTTACATTGATTTTACTAGCACATGTAACAGCAGAAATAGCTTTTGATATCAAAATGGGTTTAAATCCCCCCACCCCACCCCAAAAAATAAAATAATTATTCCTCAAGCTTATGCATTCAAATATGACAAATAATGTTTTGGAAACGTAAAGATGCTGAGGTGCAGGCTCCCAGTTGCAACATTTTTTTATTTTTTTTATTTTGACAGACAGACAGACTCTGTTTTCCTAGGAGTTCTGGAACCTTTTAAGAGTCACTAAATGAAGAAAGCTGCACAGGTGCAAATACATCTTCATTGCATTCTGTCAGCTGAACTCCTATAAGTTTATTACCCCCTTTTACTGTGGATTCATTTCCAAGGTAAGCATATACATTAATGCATTCTCTAAGTCTTTGATTTCATTGATGGATGCTACTTGGGGAATTCTTATTTACTGTACTGGTTGTACATTGACAGTTTAATAAGTTCTGTTAGAATTTATAGCACCAATAACTCACAGTTTTAAACTAAACAATGTAAAGACATTAAACCTACTACATCTGGTGTGCATTTTCCCAACAAAATGAACTGTGCCTAAAATTCTGAATAAAATAAGAAATTGATCACTTTTCAAGATCAAATTCTGCCAAATCAAAAGTTGGCTTCAGGGGTTTACGAACCCCTGAATCTCTCCCCAGTGTAATCTAATCGGATTGAGCTTTCCAGAGTCCTTACATAAATCTTTCTCCAAATATTTCCTAATGAATCCGTTTAAGGAAGTTGAGACAAGAGAACTCTGCGTGAAGTGGAGCCTGCTAGGCCACAGCGTTGTTTATGCCAGTTTATGTTTGTTTGGCGAACGTGAACTCATCAACCCTTTCGCTAACATTATTACCCCCCTCCCAAGCCATGTGGGCCAAGAGTTAACGCATGCAAAAACACTTTGAGATGTACACACCGACAGAGCCAGGCCACACACTCCTCTGAACGCACTGGCTTCTCAGACCCCGACAGAAACAGACAGCACCAAAATATCACTTCAGGGTTTCCATGTCAACACTAGCAGATGCAACATTAATTCAATCCGGCCGTGAAAGCCACCAAGCGGAATGGATGTGAGCGAGGGCGAGCATGTTGGAGCTGCTCTGGCCGTTTGAGCCTAAACCTGAACAGACTGAGAGGTTTCCTGGAGATCAAAGCCAAACTGAGGACGTTTTCAGAAGAAGTACAATTTTCTTTAAGTAAATTATATATATATATATATATATATATA